>OZ024904.1:105558221-105585850 GCA_964017125.1 Flabesymbios commensalis | reverse complement strand
TTTAATGAGAAGAGACAAGGATCCAGGATCCTCTCCGTCTGAAGTAGGACCCTGGGTATATTCTGTCGAGCCGTTGTTTCTCGGGTTACTGGGCATGTTGTATGAGGCCTTGCCCAGTCTACTTCTAACAAGTAGATCGCGCAAGTTCTTGCCCCTTTTGTATGCTGTAACACAAGGTTGAAAAACGATGTTAGGGTGCTTGATTTTAATTTTGTTGAAAGTCCCCTTAGCTAAAGAGGCCGCTTTCTTAGCCGTTTCGGAGAACGGTATGACGAAAGGGATAACGCCGTTATTGGCAGGGGATGGAACCGTATTCATCCCAGTTGGTGTCATCGATCTTACCTTTATCTGCCATTTACGTTCTAGGTCAAGGCGTTTAACCTTGTCTACGTCTTTGTCAGAGGAAACTGGCAAAGTTTCAAGGAAATATACCTTTAGGTGTTCAATATGGCATTCACTGCCATTAAAATGAATTCCTACTGGGGTGGGTTTGTTCAAACGTACATTTGATAAATGTACGTTAATTCGATCTCTAAAACTCATCCCAGTTTCCCCAATGTAAATTTTATGGCATTTCTCGCATTGAATGCCATAAATACCGTTAGGGGAGTTGCAATCTTGTTGCGTTGAAAGTTTGAATTCAGTGTTCAAATTTCCAGGACCCCCTGGAAGGGTGGCTGATTGAACAACTATGTTGTTTTTACATAGTTTACATTTTGGTCCATTACATCTATTGGAGCACCCTAGCATCAAAGTCTGATCCGAACCTAAGACTTTGTTTTTGATCGTGCGTAGGAATCGATCGGAATAACCACGTGGTTTAAGCGCATAAAATAACCGTCGGCAAGCGTCATCTATGTCCCTTTGATTATTACAAATCCTCTGATATCTCAGAATTTGGGATTTGATGATCCCAGAAAAGGTGTGTGGAGGGTGGTAAGAATTTTTATGTAGCAATTCCAACGTATCTGTTGGTTTGAAGTACACTTTCGTGTCTAGTATGCCATCACTATTAAATCTGTTCCCTTTAAACACAGTGGTATCTAAGAAATTTATGGATTGTTTGTCCAATTCCGCTTTAACAGTGATTGATGGATGATGTGTATTTAATAAATTTACAAACTCGTGGAAAGATTCCTCCGAGTGTTCCCAAATCATGAAAATATCATCCAGAAATCTCCTGTAGAATTTGGGTTTAAGGGGTGCCTTTTCCAAGACCTCCCTTTCCCAATCTGCCAAAAAGAGGTTGGCATAATTTGGTGCAAATTTTTTGCCCATGGCAGTACCCCACGTTTGTAGATACCATTTGCCATTGAATTCAAAATCATTGTACTCCAAATTAATTTTGAGTAAATCTAAAATTTGTTTGTCCGGCCTTTTAGGGTCCGGATATCTGTCAAAAGCTTTTGCTACAGATTGTATACCTGTGACATTGTCAATATTGGTATACAGACTGTCCACATCAATAGTGGCGATAAAAGCGTCAGGGTGAATTTTTGTTTTTTTTATTTCATCAAGGAAATGTGTGGTGTCTTTTAAAAAGGATGGATGACGTGTTGCCAACGGTGCCAAGAAGTGATCAATATACTCCGCTGAGGCGCAACTTTCGCTTCCGCAGTCGGAAATGATCGGTCTGCCTGGCGGTAAGCGACCCGGGGGGGGGCCACTTGTTTTTTTCCTTATGAATTTTAGGGAGAAGATACATTCTCCTAGGTGTCGGATCAGACAGACAAGCGAGAAAGTCGAATTGGCCTTTGTCGATAAATTTTAGATCTTTCAGCTCTCGGAAAATTTCATTGATTTTCGTAATAGCCTGAGGAAAAACAGGCTGATCTAACGTTTTGTAATGGATTGGATGGTTGAGCTGGCGTTCAGTCTCAGATATATAGTCTTTTTTATCCATTACTACGATGGCTGCGCCCTTATCAGCTGGTTTAATAATGATGTCTTTGTTTTTAGCTAAATTTTTAAGGGCGATCCGTTCGTTTTTCGGCAGATTGCTCTTAGGAAGGGCATCTGGGATGTTTTTTATAGCAGAGTCTAAAGTTTTTAGCTCGCATTCTAGGAAAGGGTTGTTGGATGGAGGCATCCAAGTAGATTTTATCCTAAAATTGGGATCACGTGTTGCGCTGTTTCGACCGTGAAAAAAGAAATTTAGACGAAGACGGCGGGCAAGACCGTCAGTTGCTGATTGTAAGTCACCTCTATCTATAGTACGAGGAGTGGGGACGAACTTAATGCCCTTTTGCAAAACGCCAACGCTACCCTTATCCAGGTTTTTACTGGATAGGTTGATAATGCCGTTTGTTTTAAAGGGGAAGGTGGCCAAGTTACGGTTAACTCTGGCGTCTTGCCCCGAATTTAGTTTAAATGATCGATAAGGGAAAGGGAATGCTCAATGATTTTAAACGCCGATTCGCGGCTCCAATGGACTGGATCCTGTCCATTCTGCTTAACCTGAGCATGATGCTTATTTAGGTAATGGGCCACCGGCCGATTCCCTAAAAACTTGCGTGCGTGCTCATTAAAGGCTTGAATTCCCTTTAGGAAAGTCAAATCTAGGGCTATCGTACCGTAAACGGGTTGAAAAAAGACCCGCTGGTCGGGGAAAGTAGACGACGCCTGCAACATGCATTCTTGGAAACTTGCATTTCTCTTGGACCGAAGGGTCGTTTCACTCAGACAGTCATTCAGCCCAACAGAAATGATTACATCCTTAAGCTGGGGATACCTGGAAGCATCAAAACGTTCCAAAAGTTTGGTCAAATGCCAGCATTTGGCCCCAGGGAAGCTGTGTACCTCCACATCCTCCCTCGTAACTTTCGGAACCTTTGACAAATTTGAATCACCGAGAAAAACCATTGAGGTAGATGGTTTAAGAACCAGTTTCCAAGCCGCGATTTTACGTTCAGAGCTTAGATTACTGGCATGACGCGTAACGTCGGCAGGATACAAATTTTCACCTTTAAAGGACAAATTTAGGTCAGTCCTGCCAGCGGCTCTACTCCGTTTAGAAGGTTGAGAAAACATGCAAAAGTCCGCGGTGGAGTAAGTGCCGGGTCTCCGACCCTGGGTGCGCCTCATTATCCGTCTAGGTAATGTGGCACTGCCGGGGTCCGAGAGGCATCCTGGGTTGGCAGAGCCATTGCCCATAGATGCTGGGGGGGGAGGATGAATGCTGCGAGTTCAACGATATTTCGTCCTCTGACTCTACAGGGGACTTAGAACGAGTGGTGTCCTTGCTCGTAACAGGGGGTGACCCAGCCATCGTTGGTTCAAGGACCAAACCCCCGGCCTTTACACTGGTCCCTGAGGAACTCCCCTCACTCGAGGAGTTCAACAGGCTCTCCCCACGCAGAGAGACCTCCCCAGCAGTGCCCTGGCTAGCCAGCATCTGAGTGTCGCCGACAACCACGTCCGGATCCCCAGTAGGAAGTGGATGAATGCCATCCAATTCACCTGAGCGGGCCGGAGAGACCATGGTGGCTGTCTCACCAGCCTCCGTGGAATCCGAATCCGACCCCCCAGATGGATCTAACCTCCTCCTAGTGATTTTCCGTCCTGGTTGCGTATGTCTTTTTCGCTTCTGACTTTGGGGGGTAGAAGTAAATGTACAGTTTAGATTCCTAGAGTGGATTGGGGTCGAAGGAAGATCCGACAACGCACCAAAAGAATTTGAAACAGCGATAGGAGACGTGTCAACAGTCCCGGTCACCCCCTGAGCGGGGCGACGCTGGGCCTCCCACTCCTGGGATACTGCCTCATCCCCGGTCCTATCACTGCACCCAGGCTGGGGCGAAGCCTGGGTAGAGGTTGAATTTAGGGGTTGAATTGTAGTGGTGGTGCCCGTCTGTGAAACGGAAGGCCCCTCCTTCGGTGGAGCGGTCTTCCTAGACGGGGCATCACTCAGATGCCCAACAAAAACAGAACTGTATTCCTGGAAGTTTGAAATGATATTCCCACCCAGACGCTTTCCGTAGCGTCGCCTAGCCCACGAGATGGCCAGTACAGAGCTCTGACCGAATTCTTTCGTGGTGAGTTTGGCTAGGTAAGGCACTAACTGACCTGCCAACTCATCAACCCTACTCCTCAAGTGGGTATGGCTGATTGACTTAATAGCGGAACCCCAATTCCGGGCCGCTTCGCGTAGATCTCGCCTCAACTGGGCCGTTGGCCCTTCTAATTTAATTTATCCTCAAGGGTCGAGATCGTTTTCTGAATAGCTGGGGGGAGGGAACGGGAATCCTCCCAGCAGGAAGCCAAATACTGACACCGCAGAACACGGTTCAGCTTACGAGTGCAAATTTGGAAGGGAGTGAGAACAGGCGTGTCAGCCATTTTTAAGAGTCAATTTTCAAGAAGGGTATTTTAATTTAGTCTATTTAGTAAACTCGGGCAATAGATAATTTAGTAGAACCACGCAAATGGAGCTGGAGAGAGAATTTTGTTCTAAAGGCCTAAGTAATTTGGCTTAGGATGGGATCGCTCTAAAACATTAATTTAGAAAAAGTCATATACAACGATATCATACCGAATCAAAAGATTGGGTATGATATTTTTGCTATAACTTTAAGTAAAACGTACTCACGTTTTGCCTGCTCCACTCAAATGAGTCAGGATGGTCTGAATCTGAGATTGTAAAATGCTATAGTGACCGTTGATCCTGCAGCCTGTAAGCGTACTTGCTCCTATGCAAGCGGAAGGCAAATGGTATATAGCTCTGAAAAGTGCCGAAAAAATTCCAACACAAAAACACAGTAAGAACAGTAGATCAGGGGAGTCACTAACCTGCAGGTCTGTTTCTCCGCTCCCCGGAGGGCTGAAATAAAGTTTCTAAAAATAAGAGAATGAATTGACAAAATGCAAAAGGGATGTGGGAACCTATAAATAAGTTCCCACTCCCTGTACAAAATCCTCCTACCGGTTTCAGACCTATTGGCCCTTCGTCAGGGAGGTATCTGAAAAAATACAAATTACCAACTGTTCAGGCCAAGAGCTCCGAAGTGACTGGCAAAGAGAATGTTTGTGTACACTGTACCCTTTACTTTTATACCCCAAGCCAGTCACGGTCACTGAGCGCATGGTCTGTGATCCCCAGGTCACAATCGGAAATAAACACAGAAAAGGCTGTAGTATTGAAAAAAAGTGTGTAAAAAAGTTTAAATTGGGTTGGTATAATAGAATAAATAAAATTCAAACACTTAATAGGGAAGGAGATTTGATAAAATTTACATTAGAGTCATATCCAAGGTGCTTAAAAATAATTTTCATTATTTTCCAGCGGCCCCAGAGCTTAGGAAGTCAGGCTGACTTTCCACTGGGCATTTTCACAGTGCCCCGACCCTTAAATCCCACAGGCTCATAGCCATTGTGTTTGAAATATTTACTCAACGAGAAAATATGTTTTAGAACTAGATATTATTGTCCTAATTTAGTGGGCAACAATATTCTGGTGTTAATACACTTGGTTTCAGTCCATTACCCCTTCTGATTATCATTTCAGAGGGGATTGAATAAATGAATTCAGGCTAGAAAAAACAGCCTCGAGTTTTGGAAGGTGTGTGTACACACACTGGCATTCAGAACCTTTCGTACACAGACCCCTAGGGGTCTGGGAGTGACTAAAATGAATTTAGTTCTGTTTAATTTTATAATTCGGAAATACAATCAGTAATCAACCTATAAAATACTGGTATATATTATATATTGATCAAATAATTATATGTAGGCATTATTTTGGTGAAATTCAATACAGAATTAACCAAAAGAACGTTTGAAAATAATATATTGAGGTGAATAAAACAGTGGTTCTGGTCTTCATGCTGTTCCCACGTGCGGCCTTGACCCTCAGTTGTGGGCTTTTCCATGGAAAAAACTGTCTTTTCAGGGCATTTCTCCTCCATTCACCAGGTGGCACTCCATGACTTTGGCATATTGAATCAGCTGGACCAATATTTTGGAATAAAGAATAAGAGGCAAACAGGTCGTTAAGACTGTTGTTCCAATTCTTATAATTTTGTAAGGGGTATGCTGAGTAAAACACCAAAATTACAAGGCCCTAAAAAAATCCTACGAATTTATGGAGCCAAAAGAAAAATGTGAGTGGGGATTGTAATGTATTAATTGGTGACTTGAAATAAACCTATAAGGGGCCCAGTTAGAAGCCCGCAGAGGTAGTTGAAAATTCCAGTGGTCCAAGAAGTAACTTTTCTGAGAATTAGAAGGTCTGGGATGAAGGAATAAATAAATAATCACCAAAAATAAAAATAATATAAATATATTTTTGGTGGAATTCCATCTGGCTAGGAATAAGCAGTCAGAAATACAACTGACTGGCTGGTCTAGTGGTTAGAGGCGTTGTCTCTCCCCACAGACCCCGGTTCAAACCCCTCTTGGACCATAAATTTTTCTCACCAAAATTAATTTAATAATGGTGTGAGAGGGTAGCTGATACCAGTAGAAGAATTAACAGGGTGAAATTCAACCGACTGGCTGGTCTAGTGGTTAGAGGCGTTGTCTCTTCTCACAGACCCCAGTTCGAATCCCTCCAAGCCAGAATTTTTTCATTTAAAATTTAAAATCTAGGAAAGGATATCTCCTAAGAACATGAAAAATCAACCCAGAACAGGCATAGCCAACTGGGTAGTCCAGTGGTTAGAGGGCAGTGCCCCAGAACCAGGGATCCGGGTTCGAATCCCTAAATTTTCAAATTTATTAATTAAAGTCAGAGATAAAATTTCCTATAGACTAGAAAAATTGGATAGGTGAATATCAGCTGTCCCCGTGGCTTGGTGGAATTCTCCAAGTCACATTCATGGCAGCACAGGGCACCCGGGTTCAAACCCCGTCCCTTCCCCGTGGTCCATAAAAAGAGTAGGTTCTGCCTACCTTACAGGGCTCCGCCCTCAGTAAAGCAGTATCTAAAAAATAGAGTCCTTCAGATTCAGCCAGTAATAGTCAAGTAGTGTTGGGTTCTCGGGTTCCAAAGTAAAAATAAGGGTTAGGGTTAGGGTTAGGCGTAGGATTAGGGGAAGCAGTGAACAGGGAAGGCAGGATAGACTCGTGAGAGTAAAGGATTGTCACTGAGTGGCTCCTTTGAATAACTCTCAGCGGAAATTGAATTTAGAGTTAGGTCTAAAAGGCAAACACTCCTCTAATTTAGAGGGTGTTTTAGAATTTAGTGGTGGTAGGTAGGTGATAAAAAGTCACCCGAAAGGGACTTAAGGTTTGTTAAGTAGGCCCGTACACGGGGAGTTTCCTTGGTCTCCCAACAGGTGTGCACATACTAAGCAATACTTAACCCAAAATTTCAGCAAAAAGTCCGAAAGAATTACCCCAAGGAAGAGTAAAAAAATGAGCGAAACCTGCCCCTAGAGGGGCCAGAGGTTTTCTGAATATCCTACCTTTGATATTTCTCCGGTTAAAAAAATGGAGAAAAACCCTGTTCTACTTCCGATTAGGCACTGGCCTAGGGGACATGTAGCCCAATTGGAAGTGAAATAAACTACTCTGTGTTTGTCTCATCCATTAAGTCAATGAGAAGAGACAAGGATCCAGGATCCTCTCCGTCTGAAGTAGGACCCTGGGTATATTCTGTCGAGCCGTTGTTTCTCGGGTTACCAGGCATGTTGTATGAGGCCTTGCCCAGTCTACTTCTAACAAGTAGATCGCGCAAGTTCTTGCCCCTTTTGTATGCTGTAACACAAGGTTGAAAAACGATGTTAGGGTGCTTGATTTTAATTTTGTTGAAAGTCCCCTTAGCTAAAGAGGCCGCTTTCTTAGCCGTTTCGGAGAACGGTATGACGAAAGGGATAACGCCGTTATTGGCAGGGGATGGAACCGTATTCATCCCAGTTGGTGTCATCGATCTTACCTTTATCTGCCATTTACGTTCTAGGTCAAGGCGTTTAACCTTGTCTACGTCTTTGTCAGAGGAAACTGGCAAAGTTTCAAGGAAATATACCTTTAGGTGTTCAATATGGCATTCACTGCCATTAAAATGAATTCCTACTGGGGTGGGTTTGTTCAAACGTACATTTGATAAATGTACGTTAATTCGATCTCTAAAACTCATCCCAGTTTCCCCAATGTAAATTTTATGGCATTTCTCGCATTGAATGCCATAAATACCGTTAGGGGAGTTGCAATCTTGTTGCGTTGAAAGTTTGAATTTAGTGTTCAAATTTCCAGGACCCCCTGGAAGGGTGGCTGATTGAACAACTATGTTGTTTTTACATAGTTTACATTTTGGTCCATTACATCTATTGGAGCACCCTAGCATCAAAGTCTGATCCGAACCTAAGACTTTGTTTTTGATCGTGCGTAGGAATCGATCGGAATAACCACGTGGTTTAAGCGCATAAAATAACCGTCGGCAAGCGTCATCTATGTCCCTTTGATTATTACAAATCCTCTGATATCTCAGAATTTGGGATTTGATGATCCCAGAAAAGGTGTGTGGAGGGTGGTAAGAATTTTTATGTTGCAATTCCAACGTATCTGTTGGTTTGAAGTACACTTTCGTGTCTAGTATGCCATCACTATTAAATCTGTTCCCTTTAAACACAGTGGTATCTAAGAAATTTATGGATTGTTTGTCCAATTCCGCTTTAACAGTGATTGATGGATGATGTGTATTTAATAAATTTACAAACTCGTGGAAAGATTCCTCCGAGTGTTCCCAAATCATGAAAATATCATCCAGAAATCTCCTGTAGAATTTGGGTTTAAGGGGTGCCTTTTCCAAGACCTCCCTTTCCCAATCTGCCAAAAAGAGGTTGGCATAATTTGGTGCAAATTTTTTGCCCATGGCAGTACCCCACGTTTGTAGATACCATTTGCCATTGAATTCAAAATCATTGTACTCCAAATTAATTTTGAGTAAATCTAAAATTTGTTTGTCCGGCCTTTTAGGGTCCGGATATCTGTCAAAAGCTTTTGCTACAGATTGTATACCTGTGACATTGTCAATATTGGTATACAGACTGTCCACATCAATAGTGGCGATAAAAGCGTCAGGGTGAATTTTTGTTTTTTTTATTTCATCAAGGAAATGTGTGGTGTCTTTTAAAAAGGATGGATGACGTGTTGCCAACGGTGCCAAGAAGTGATCAATATACTCCGCTGAGGCGCAACTTTCGCTTCCGCAGTCGGAAATGATCGGTCTGCCTGGCGGTAAGCGACCCGGGGGGGGCCACTTGTTTTTTTCCTTATGAATTTTAGGGAGAAGATACATTCTCCTAGGTGTCGGATCAGACAGACAAGCGAGAAAGTCGAATTGGCCTTTGTCGATAAATTTTAGATCTTTCAGCTCTCGGAAAATTTCATTGATTTTCGTAATAGCCTGAGGAAAAACAGGCTGATCTAACGTTTTGTAATGGATTGGATGGTTGAGCTGGCGTTCAGTCTCAGATATATAGTCCTTTTTATCCATTACTACGATGGCTGCGCCCTTATCAGCTGGTTTAATAATGATGTCTTTGTTTTTAGCTAAATTTTTAAGGGCGATCCGTTCGTTTTTCGGCAGATTGCTCTTAGGAAGGGCATCTGGGATGTTTTTTATAGCAGAGTCTAAAGTTTTTAGCTCGCATTCTAGGAAAGGGTTGTTGGATGGAGGCATCCAAGTAGATTTTATCCTAAAATTGGGATCACGTGTTGCGCTGTTTCGACCGTGAAAAAAGAAATTTAGACGAAGACGGCGGGCAAGACCGTCAGTTGCTGATTGTAAGTCACCTCTATCTATAGTACGAGGAGTGGGGACGAACTTAATGCCCTTTTGCAAAACGCCAACGCTACCCTTATCCAGGTTTTTACTGGATAGGTTGATAATGCCGTTTGATTTAAAGGGGAAGGTGGCCGAGTTACGGTTAACTCTGGCGTCTTGCCCCGAATTTAGTTTAAATGATCGATAAGGGAAAGGGAATGCTCAATGATTTTAAACGCCGATTCGCGGCTCCAATGGACTGGATCCTGTCCATTCTGCTTAACCTGAGCATGATGCTTATTTAGGTAATGGGCCACCGGCCGATTCCCTAAAAACTTGCGTGCGTGCTCATTAAAGGCTTGAATTCCCTTTAGGAAAGTCAAATCTAGGGCTATCGTACCGTAAACGGGTTGAAAAAAGACCCGCTGGTCGGGGAAAGTAGACGACGCCTGCAACATGCATTCTTGGAAACTTGCATTTCTCTTGGACCGAAGGGTCGTTTCACTCAGACAGTCATTCAGCCCAACAGAAATGATTACATCCTTAAGCTGGGGATACCTGGAAACATCAAAACGTTCCAAAAGTTTGGTCAAATGCCAGCATTTGGCCCCAGGGAAGCTGTGTACCTCCACATCCTCCCTCGTAACTTTCGGAACCTTTGACAAATTTGAATCACCGAGAAAAACCATTGAGGTAGATGGTTTAAGAACCAGTTTCCAAGCCGCGATTTTACGTTCAGAGCTTAGATTACTGGCATGACGCGTAACGTCGGCAGGATACAAATTTTCACCTTTAAAGGACAAATTTAGGTCAGTCCTGCCAGCGGCTCTACTCCGTTGAGAAGGTTGAGAAAACATGCAAAAGTCCGCGGTGGAGTAAGTGCCGGGTCTCCGACCCTGGGTGCGCCTCATTATCCGTCTAGGTAATGTGGCACTGCCGGGGTCCGAGAGGCATCCTGGGTTGGCAGAGCCATTGCCCATAGATGCTGGGGGGGAGGATGAATGCTGCGAGTTCAACGATATCTCGTCCTCTGACTCTACAGGGGACTTAGAACGAGTGGTGTCCTCGCTCGTAACAGGGGGTGACCCAGCCATCGTTGGTTCAAGGACCAAACCCCCGGCCTCTACACTGGTCCCTGAGGAACTCCCCTCACTCGAGGAGTTCAACAGGCTCTCCCCACGCAGAGAGACCTCCCCAGCAGTGCCCTGGCTAGCCAGCATCTGAGTGTCGCCGACAACCACGTCCGGATCCCCAGTAGGAAGTGGATGAATACCATCCAATTCACCTGAGCGGGCCGGAGAGACCATGGTGGCTGTCTCACCAGCCTCCGTGGAATCCGAATCCGACCCCCCAGATGGATCTAACCTCCTCCTAGTGATTTTCCGTCCTGGTTGCGTATGTCTTTTTCGCTTCTGACTTTGGGGGGTAGAAGTAAATGTACAGTTTAGATTCCTAGAGTGGATTGGGGTCGAAGGAAGATCCGACAACGCACCAAAAGAATTTGAAACAGCGATAGGAGACGTGTCAACAGTCCCGGTCACCCCCTGAGCGGGGCGACGCTGGGCCTCCCACTCCTGGGATACTGCCTCATCCCCGGTCCTATCACTGCACCCAGGCTGGGGCGAAGCCTGGGTAGAGGTTGAATTTAGGGGTTGAATTGTAGTGGTGGTGCCCGTCTGTGAAACGGAAGGCCCCTCCTTCGGTGGAGCGGTCTTCCTAGACGGGGCATCACTCAGATGCCCAACAAAAACAGAACTGTATTCCTGGAAGTTTGAAATGATATTCCCACCCAGACGCTTTCCGTAGCGTCGCCTAGCCCACGAGATGGCCAGTACAGAGCTCTGACCGAATTCTTTCGTGGTGAGTTTGGCTAGGTAAGGCACTAACTGACCTGCCAACTCATCAACCCTACTCCTCAAGTGGGTATGGCTGATTGACTTAATAGCGGAACCCCAATTCCGGGCCGCTTCGCGTAGATCTCGCCTCAACTGGGCCGTTGGCCCCTCTAATTTAATTTTATCCTCAAGGGTCGAGATCGTTTTCTGAATAGCTGGGGGGAGGGAACGGGAATCCTCCCAGCAGGAAGCCAAATACTGACACCGCAGAACACGGTTCAGCTTACGAGTGCAAATTTGGAAGGGAGTGAGAACAGGCGTGTCAGCCATTTTTAAGAGTCAATTTTCAAGAAGGGTATTTTAATTAGTCTATTTAGTAAACTCGGGCAATAGATAATTTAGTAGAACCACGCAAATGGAGCTGGAGAGAGAATTTTGTTCTAAAGGCCTAAGTAATTTGGCTTAGGATGGGATCGCTCTAAAACATTAATTTAGAAAAAGTCATATACAACGATATCATACCGAATCAAAAGATTGGGTATGATATTTTTGCTATAACTTTAAGTAAAACGTACTCACGTTTTGCCTGCTCCACTCAAATGAGTCAGGATGGTCTGAATCTGAGATTGTAAAATGCTATAGTGACCGTTGATCCTGCAGCCTGTAAGCGTACTTGCTCCTATGCAAGCGGAAGGCAAATGGTATATAGCTCTGAAAAGTGCCGAAAAAATTCCAACACAAAAACACAGTAAGAACAGTAGATCAGGGGAGTCACTAACCTGCAGGTCTGTTTCTCCGCTCCCCGGAGGGCTGAAATAAAGTTCCTAAAAATAAGAGAATGAATTGACAAAATGCAAAAGGGATGTGGGAACCTATAAATAAGTTCCCACTCCCTGTACAAAATCCTCCTACCGGTTTCAGACCTATTGGCCCTTCGTCAGGGAGGTATCTGAAAAAATACAAATTACCAACTGTTCAGGCCAAGAGCTCCGAAGTGACTGGCAAAGAGAATGTTTGTGTACACTGTACCCTTTACTTTTATACCCCAAGCCAGTCACGGTCACTGAGCGCATGGTCTGTGATCCCCAGGTCACAATCGGAAATAAACACAGAAAAGGCTGTAGTATTGAAAAAAAGTGTGTAAAAAAGTTTAAATTGGGTTGGTATAATAGAATAAATAAAATTCAAACACTTAATAGGGAAGGAGATTTGATAAAATTTACATTAGAGTCATATCCAAGGTGCTTAAAAATAATTTTCATTATTTTCCAGCGGCCCCAGAGCTTAGGAAGTCAGGCTGACTTTCCACTGGGCATTTTCACAGTGCCCCGACCCTTAAATCCCACAGGCTCATAGCCATTGTGTTTGAAATATTTACTCAACGAGAAAATATGTTTTAGAACTAGATATTATTGTCCTAATTTAGTGGGCAACAATATTCTGGTGTTAATACACTTGGTTTCAGTCCATTACCCCTTCTGATTATCATTTCAGAGGGGATTGAATAAATGAATTCAGGCTAGAAAAAACAGCCTCGAGTTTTGGAAGGTGTGTGTACACACACTGGCATTCAGAACCTTTCGTACACAGACCCCTAGGGGTCTGGGAGTGACTAAAATGAATTTAGTTCTGTTTAATTTTATAATTCGGAAATACAATCAGTAATCAACCTATAAAATACTGGTATATATTATATATTGATCAAATAATTATATGTAGGCATTATTTTGGTGAAATTCAATACAGAATTAACCAAAAGAACGTTTGAAAATAATATATTGAGGTGAATAAAACAGTGGTTCTGGTCTTCATGCTGTTCCCACGTGCGGCCTTGACCCTCAGTTGTGGGCTTTTCCATGGAAAAAACTGTCTTTTCAGGGCATTTCTCCTCCATTCACCAGGTGGCACTCCATGACTTTGGCATATTGAATCAGCTGGACCAATATTTTGGAATAAAGAATAAGAGGCAAACAGGTCGTTAAGACTGTTGTTCCAATTCTTATAATTTTGTAAGGGGTATGCTGAGTAAAACACCAAAATTACAAGGCCCTAAAAAAATCCTACGAATTTATGGAGCCAAAAGAAAAATGTGAGTGGGGATTGTAATGTATTAATTGGTGACTTGAAATAAACCTATAAGGGGCCCAGTTAGAAGCCCGCAGAGGTAGTTGAAAATTCCAGTGGTCCAAGAAGTAACTTTTCTGAGAATTAGAAGGTCTGGGATGAAGGAATAAATAAATAATCACCAAAAATAAAAATAATATAAATATATTTTTGGTGGAATTCCATCTGGCTAGGAATAAGCAGTCAGAAATACAACTGACTGGCTGGTCTAGTGGTTAGAGGCGTTGTCTCTCCCCACAGACCCCGGTTCAAACCCCTCTTGGACCATAAATTTTTCTCACCAAAATTAATTTAATAATGGTGTGAGAGGGTGGCTGATACCAGTAGAAGAATTAACAGGGTGAAATTCAACCGACTGGCTGGTCTAGTGGTTAGAGGCGTTGTCTCTTCTCACAGACCCCAGTTCGAATCCCTCCAAGCCAGAATTTTTTCATTTAAAATTTAAAATCTAGGAAAGGATATCTCCTAAGAACATCAAAAATCAACCCAGAACAGGCATAGCCAACTGGGTAGTCCAGTGGTTAGAGGGCAGTGCCCCAGAACCAGGGATCCGGGTTCGAATCCCTAAATTTTCAAATTTATTAATTAAAGTCAGAGATAAAATTTCCTATAGACTAGAAAAATTGGATAGGTGAATATCAGCTGTCCCCGTGGCTTGGTGGAATTCTCCAAGTCACATTCATGGCAGCACAGGGCACCCGGGTTCAAACCCCGTCCCTTCCCCGTGGTCTATAAAAAGAGTAGGTTCTGCCTACCTTACAGGGCTCCGCCCTCAGTAAAGCAGTATCTAAAAAATAGAGTCCTTCAGATTCAGCCAGTAATAGTCAAGTAGTGTTGGGTTCTCGGGTTCTGTAAAAGAGAAGAACAATCATTTTAGTACAAAGTATGTTACATGCCCTTTTAAAATTACAAGACTTAGATTCACATAGGGCAACTAAAGATAAAAAAGCAGGGCATCCCCCGCAGTTTTATTTAAGTGTGAGGGATACCCATGAACAATGATAAATTTACCTACCCAAAGTAAAAATAAGGCCTGCAATGCTGAATTCTAAGACGGAAGTCCAAGCAGGGTAGATTCGTGGGAGAACCCCTTCAGATTCTCCCCACTGAGCCGTCCTGCCCGAGCATCCGTCCAGTTGGTGTTTTCAATTTTGGAGATAGAGGTGACTTAATTATATAATAGGTGATAACCAAATAGTTCTGATCTTGGTTATAACCCTCGCTCCTACTTGATTCTCTTTGCTCGTTGTTATCACTTCTTGGCTTGTTTGTTGTTACAGTTGCTGATGTACGGTCGGCTATGTTCTGTAATGAGATGGAGTTAGGAAAACAAAACATAGCAAATGCGCAATTATAAAAGAATATATATAGTTAGTTCATATGTAAAGGAAGGTTTCCTTATAGTGTAAAAAGTGATAGAGTAGTATATTTCACATAATTAATTTTCAGGCATCAATCCCACAAAGTTGATTATAGGTCTGGCTCTGGCTGGGTTAGGCGTAGGATTAGGGGAAGCAGTGAACAGGGAAGGCAGGATAGACTCGTGAGAGTAAAGGATTGTCACTGAGTGGCTCCTTTGAATGGGTTAGGCGTAGGATTAGGGGAAGCAGTGAACAGGGAAGGCAGGATAGACTCGTGAGAGTAAAGGATTGTCACTGAGTGGCTCCTTTGAATAACTCTCAGCGGAAATTGAATTTAGAGTTAGGTCTAAAAGGCAAACACTCCTCTAATTTAGAGGGTGTTTTAGAATTTAGTGGTGGTAGGTAGGTGATAAAAAGTCACCCGAAAGGGACTTAAGGTTTGTTAAGTAGGCCCGTACACGGGGAGTTTCCTTGGTCTCCCAACAGGTGTGCACATACTAAGCAATACTTAACCCAAAATTTCAGCAAAAAGTCCGAAAGAATTACCCCAAGGAAGAGTAAAAAAATGAGCGAAACCTGCCCCTAGGGGGGCCAGAGGTTTCTGAATATCCTACCTTTGATATTTCTCCGGTTAAAAAAATGGAGAAAAACCCTGTTCTACTTCCGATTAGGCACTGGCCGAGGGGACATGTAGCTCAATTGGAAGTGAAATAAACTACTCTGTGTTTGTCTCATCCATTAATTCAATGAGAAGAGACAAGGATCCAGGATCCTCTCCGTCTGAAGTAGGACCCTGGGTATATTCTGTCGAGCCGTTGTTTCTCGGGTTACTGGGCATGTTGTATGAGGCCTTGCCCAGTCTACTTCTAACAAGTAGATCGCGCAAGTTCTTGCCCCTTTTGTATGCTGTAACACAAGGTTGAAAAACGATGTTAGGGTGCTTGATTTTAATTTTGATGAAAGTCCCCTTAGCTAAAGAGGCCGCTTTCTTAGCCGTTTCGGAGAACGGTATGACGAAAGGGATAACGCCGTTATTGGCAGGGGATGGAACCGTATTCATCCCAGTTGGTGTCATCGATCTTACCTTTATCTGCCATTTACGTTCTAGGTCAAGGCGTTTAACCTTGTCTACGTCTTTGTCAGAGGAAACTGGCAAAGTTTCAAGGAAATATACCTTAAGGTGTTCAATATGGCATTCACTGCCATTAAAATGAATTCCTACTGGGGTGGGTTTGTTCAAACGTACATTTGATAAATGTACGTTAATTCGATCTCTAAAACTCATCCCAGTTTCCCCAATGTAAATTTTATGGCATTTCTCGCATTGAATGCCATAAATACCGTTAGGGGAGTTGCAATCTTGTTGCGTTGAAAGTTTGAATTCAGTGTTCAAATTTCCAGGACCCCCTGGAAGGGTGGCTGATTGAACAACTATGTTGTTTTTACATAGTTTACATTTTGGTCCATTACATCTATTGGAGCACCCTAGCATCAAAGTCTGATCCGAACCTAAGACTTTGTTTTTGATCGTGCGTAGGAATCGATCGGAATAACCACGTGGTTTAAGCGCATAAAATAACCGTCGGCAAGCGTCATCTATGTCCCTTTGATTATTACAAATCCTCTGATATCTCAGAATTTGGGATTTGATGATCCCAGAAAAGGTGTGTGGAGGGTGGTAAGAATTTTTATGTAGCAATTCCAACGTATCTGTTGGTTTGAAGTACACTTTCGTGTCTAGTATGCCATCACTATTAAATCTGTTCCCTTTAAACACAGTGGTATCTAAGAAATTTATGGATTGTTTGTCCAATTCCGCTTTAACAGTGATTGATGGATGATGTGTATTTAATAAATTTACAAACTCGTGGAAAGATTCCTCCGAGTGTTCCCAAATCATGAAAATATCATCCAGAAATCTCCTGTAGAATTTGGGTTTAAGGGGTGCCTTTTCCAAGACCTCCCTTTCCCAATCTGCCAAAAAGAGGTTGGCATAATTTGGTGCAAATTTTTTGCCCATGGCAGTACCCCACGTTTGTAGATACCATTTGCCATTGAATTCAAAATCATTGTACTCCAAATTAATTCTGAGTAAATCTAAAATTTGTTTGTCCGGCCTTTTAGGGTCCGGATATCTGTCAAAAGCTTTTGCTACAGATTGTATACCTGTGACATTGTCAATATTGGTATACAGACTGTCCACATCAATAGTGGCGATAAAAGCGTCAGGGTGAATTTTTGTTTTTTTTATTTCATCAAGGAAATGTGTGGTGTCTTTTAAAAAGGATGGATGACGTGTTGCCAACGGTGCCAAGAAGTGATCAATATACTCCGCTGAGGCGCAACTTTCGCTTCCGCAGTCGGAAATGATCGGTCTGCCTGGCGGTAAGCGACCCGGGGGGGGCCACTTGTTTTTTTCCTTATGAATTTTAGGGAGAAGATACATTCTCCTAGGTGTCGGATCAGACAGACAAGCGAGAAAGTCGAATTGGCCTTTGTCGATAAATTTTAGATCTTTCAGCTCTCGGAAAATTTCATTGATTTTCGTAATAGCCTGAGGAAAAACAGGCTGATCTAACGTTTTGTAATGGATTGGATGGTTGAGCTGGCGTTCAGTCTCAGATATATAGTCCTTTTTATCCATTACTACGATGGCTGCGCCCTTATCAGCTGGTTTAATAATGATGTCTTTGTTTTTAGCTAAATTTTTAAGGGCGATCCGTTCGTTTTTCGGCAGATTGCTCTTAGGAAGGGCATCTGGGATGTTTTTTATAGCAGAGTCTAAAGTTTTTAGCTCGCATTCTAGGAAAGGGTTGTTGGATGGAGGCATCCAAGTAGATTTTATCCTAAAATTGGGATCACGTGTTGCGCTGTTTCGACCGTGAAAAAAGAAATTTAGACGAAGACGGCGGGCAAGACCGTCAGTTGCTGATTCTAAGTCACCTCTATCTATAGTACGAGGAGTGGGGACGAACTTAATGCCCTTTTGCAAAACGCCAACGCTACCCTTATCCAGGTTTTTACTGGATAGGTTGATAATGCCGTTTGATTTAAAGGGGAAGGTGGCCGAGTTACGGTTAACTCTGGCGTCTTGCCCCGAATTTAGTTTAAATGATCGATAAGGGAAAGGGAGTGCTCAATGATTTTAAACGCCGATTCGCGGCTCCAATGGACTGGATCCTGTCCATTCTGCTTAACCTGAGCATGATGCTTATTTAGGTAATGGGCCACCGGCCGATTCCCTAAAAACTTGCGTGCGTGCTCATTAAAGGCTTGAATTCCCTTTAGGAAAGTCAAATCTAGGGCTATCGTACCGTAAACGGGTTGAAAAAAGACCCGCTGGTCGGGGAAAGTAGACGACGCCTGCAACATGCATTCTTGGAAACTTGCATTTCTCTTGGACCGAAGGGTCGTTTCACTCAGACAGTCATTCAGCCCAACAGAAATGATTACATCCTTAAGCTGGGGATACCTGGAAGCATCAAAACGTTCCAAAAGTTTGGTCAAATGCCAGCATTTGGCCCCAGGGAAGCTGTGTACCTCCACATCCTCCCTCGTAACTTTCGGAACCTTTGACAAATTTGAATCACCGAGAAAAACCATTGAGGTAGATGGTTTAAGAACCAGTTTCCAAGCCGCGATTTTACGTTCAGAGCTTAGATTACTGGCATGACGCGTAACGTCGGCAGGATACAAATTTTCACCTTTAAAGGACAAATTTAGGTCAGTCCTGCCAGCGGCTTTACTCCGTTGAGAAGGTTGAGAAAACATGCAAAAGTCCGCGGTGGAGTAAGTGCCGGGTCTCCGACCCTGGGTGCGCCTCATTATCCGTCTAGGTAATGTGGCACTGCCGGGGTCCGAGAGGCATCCTGGGTTGGCAGAGCCATTGCCCATAGATGCTGGGGGGGAGGATGAATGCTGCGAGTTCAACGATATCTCGTCCTCTGACTCTACAGGGGACTTAGAACGAGTGGTGTCCTCGCTCGTAACAGGGGGTGACCCAGCCATCGTTGGTTCAAGGACCAAACCCCCGGCCTCTACACTGGTCCCTGAGGAACTCCCCTCACTCGAGGAGTTCAACAGGCTCTCCCCACGCAGAGAGACCTCCCCAGCAGTGCCCTGGCTAGCCAGCATCTGAGTGTCGCCGACAACCACGTCCGGATCCCCAGTAGGAAGTGGATGAATACCATCCAACTCAACTGAGCGGGCCGGAGAGACCATGGTGGCTGTCTCACCAGCCTCCGTGGAATCCGAATCCGACCCCCCAGATGGATCTAACCTCCTCCTAGTGATTTTCCGTCCTGGTTGCGTATGTCTTTTTCGCTTCTGACTTTGGGGGGTAGAAGTAAATGTACAGTTTAGATTCCTAGAGTGGATTGGGGTCGAAGGAAGATCCGACAACGCACCAAAAGAATTTGAAACAGCGATAGGAGACGTGTCAACAGTCCCGGTCACCCCCTGAGCGGGGCGACGCTGGGCCTCCCACTCCTGGGATACTGCCTTATCCCCGGTCCTATCACTGCACTCAGGCTGGGGCGAAGCCTGGGTAGAGGTTGAATTTAGGGGTTGAATTGTAGTGGTGGTGCCCGTCTGTGAAACGGAAGGCCCCTCCTTCGGTGGAGCGGTCTTCCTAGACGGGGCATCACTCAGATGCCCAACAAAAACAGAACTGTATTCCTGGAAGTTTGAAATGATATTCCCACCCAGACGCTTTCCGTAGCGTCGCCTAGCCCACGAGATGGCCAGTACAGAGCTCTGACCGAATTCTTTCGTGGTGAGTTTGGCTAGGTAAGGCACTAACTGACCTGCCAACTCATCAACCCTACTCCTCAAGTGGGTATGGCTGATTGACTTAATAGCGGAACCCCAATTCCGGGCCGCTTCGCGTAGATCTCGACTCAACTGGGCCGTTGGCCCCTCTAATTTAATTTTATCCTCAAGGGTCGAGATCGTTTTCTGAATAGCTGGGGGGAGGGAACGGGAATCCTCCCAGCAGGAAGCCAAATACTGACACCGCAGAACACGGTTCAGCTGACGAGTGCAAATTTGGAAGGGAGTGAGAACAGGCGTGTCAGCCATTTTTAAGAGTCAATTTTCAAGAAGGGTATTTTAATTTAGTCTATTTAGTAAACTCGGGCAATAGATAATTTAGTAGAACCACGCAAATGGAGCTGGAGAGAGAATTTTGTTCTAAAGGCCTAAGTAATTTGGCTTAGGATGGGATCGCTCTAAAACATTAATTTAGAAAAAGTCATATACAACGATATCATACCGAATCAAAAGATTGGGTATGATATTTTTGCTATAACTTTAAGTAAAACGTACTCACGTTTTGCCTGCTCCACTCAAATGAGTCAGGATGGTCTGAATCTGAGATTGTAAAATGCTATAGTGACCGTAGATCCTGCAGCCTGTAAGCGTACTTGCTCCTATGCAAGCGGAAGGCAAATGGTATATAGCTCTGAAAAGTGCCGAAAAAATTCCAACACAAAAACACAGTAAGAACAGTAGATCAGGGGAGTCACTAACCTGCAGGTCTGTTTCTCCGCTCCCCGGAGGGCTGAAATAAAGTTCCTAAAAATAAGAGAATGAATTGACAAAATGCAAAAGGGATGTGGGAACCTATAAATAAGTTCCCACTCCCTGTACAAAATCCTCCTACCGGTTTCAGACCTATTGGCCCTTCGTCAGGGAGGTATCTGAAAAAATACAAATTACCAACTGTTCAGGCCAAGAGCTCCGAAGTGACTGGCAAAGAGAATGTTTGTGTACACTGTACCCTTTACTTTTATACCCCAAGCCAGTCACGGTCACTGAGCGCATGGTCTGTGATCCCCTGGTCACAATCTGAAATAAACACAGAAAAGGCTGTAGTATTGAAAAAAAGTGTGTAAAAAAGTTTAAATTGGGTTGGTATAATAGAATAAATAAAATTCAAACACTTCATAGGGAAGGAGATTTGATAAAATTTACATTAGAGTCATATCCAAGGTGCTTAAAAATAATTTTCATTATTTTCCAGCGGCCCCAGAGCTTAGGAAGTCAGGCTGACTTTCCACTGGGCATTTTCACAGTGCCCCGACCCTTAAATCCCACAGGCTCATAGCCATTGTGTTTGAAATATTTACTCAACGAGAAAATATGTTTTAGAACTAGATATTATTGTCCTAATTTAGTGGGCAACAATATTCTGGTGTTAATACACTTGGTTTCAGTCCATTACCCCTTCTGATTATCATTTCAGAGGGGATTGAATAAATGAATTCAGGCTAGAAAAAACAGCCTTGAGTTTTGGAAGGTGTGTGTACACACACTGGCATTCAGAACCTTTCGTACACAGACCCCTAGGGGTCTGGGAGTGACTAAAATGAATTTAGTTCTGTTTAATTTTATAATTCGGAAATACAATCAGTAATCAACCTATAAAATACTGGTATATATTATATATTGATCAAATAATTATATGTAGGCATTATTTTGGTGAAATTCAATACAGAATTAACCAAAAGAACGTTTGAAAATAATATATTGAGGTGAATAAAACAGTGGTTCTGGTCTTCATGCTGTTCCCACGTGCGGCCTTGACCCTCAGTTGTGGGCTTTTCCATGGAAAAAACTGTCTTTTCAGGGCATTTCTCCTCCATTCACCAGGTGGCACTCCATGACTTTGGCATATTGAATCAGCTGGACCAATATTTTGGAATAAAGAATAAGAGGCAAACAGGCCGTTAAGACTGTTGTTCCAATTCTTATAATTTAGTAAGGGGTATGCTGAGTAAAACACCAAAATTACAAGGCCCTAAAAAAATCCTACGAATTTATGGAGCCAAAAGAAAAATGTGAGTGGGGATTGTAATGTATTAATTGGTGACTTGAAATAAACCTATAAGGGGCCCAGTTAGAAGCCCGCAGAGGTAGTTGAAAATTCCAGTGGTCCAAGAAGTAACTTTTCTGAGAATTAGAAGGTCTGGGATGAAGGAATAAATAAATAATCACCAAAAATAAAAATAATATAAATATATTTTTGGTGGAATTCCATCTGGCTAGGAATAAGCAGTCAGAAATACAACTGACTGGCTGGTCTAGTGGTTAGAGGCGTTGTCTCTCCCCACAGACCCCGGTTCAAACCCCTCTTGGACCATAAATTTTTCTCACCAAAATTAATTTAATAATGGTGTGAGAGGGTAGCTGATACCAGTAGAAGAATTAACAGGGTGAAATTCAACCGACTGGCTGGTCTAGTGGTTAGAGGCGTTGTCTCTTCTCACAGACCCCAGTTCGAATCCCTCCAAGCCAGAATTTTTTCATTTAAAATTTAAAATATAGGAAAGGATATCTCCTAAGAACATCAAAAATCAACCCAGAACAGGCATAGCCAACTGGGTAGTCCAGTGGTTAGAGGGCTGTGCCCCAGAACCAGGGATCCGGGTTCGAATCCCCAAATTTTCAAATTTATTAATTAAAGTCAGAGATAAAATTTCCTATAGACTAGAAAAATTGGATAGGTGAATATCAGCTGTCCCCGTGGCTTGGTGGAATTCTCCAAGTCACATTCATGGCAGCACAGGGCACCCGGGTTCAAACCCCGTCCCTTCCCCGTGGTCCACAAAAAGAGTAGGTTCTGCCTACCTTACAGGGCTTCGCCCTCAGTAAAGCAGTATCTAAAAAATAGAGTCCTTCAGATTCAGCCAGTAATAGTCAAGTAGTGTTGGGTTCTCGGGTTCTGTAAAAGAGAAGAACAATCATTTTAGTACAAAGTATGTTACATGCCCTTTTAAAATTACAAGACTTAGATTCACATAGGGCAACTAAAGATAAAAAGGCAGGGCATCCCCCGCAGTTTTATTTAAGTGTGAGGGATACCCATGAACAATGATAAATTTACCTACCCAAAGTAGAAATAAGGCCTGCAATGCTGAATTCTAAGACGGAAGTCCAAGCAGGGTAGATTCGTGGGAGAACCCCTTCAGATTCTCCCCACTGAGCCGTCCTGCCCGAGCATCCGTCCAGTTGGTGTTTTCAATTTTGGAGATAGAGGTGACTTAATTATATTATAGGTGATAACCAAATAGTTCTGATCTTGGTTATAACCCTCGCTCCTACTTGATTCTCTTTGCTCGTTGTTATCACTTCTTGGCTTGTTTGTTGTTACAGTTGCTGATGTACGGTCGGCTATGTTCTGTAATGAGATGGAGTTAGGAAAACAAAACATAGCAAATGCGCAATTATAAAAGAATATATATAGTTAGTTCATATGTAAAGGAAGGTTTCCTTATAGTGTAAAAAGTGATAGAGTAGTATATTTCACATAATTAATTTTCAGGCATCAATCCCACAAAGTTGATTATAGGTCTGGCTCTGGCTGGGTTAGGCGTAGGATTAGGGGAAGCAGTGAACAGGGAAGGCAGGATAGACTCGTGAGAGTAAAGGATTGTCACTGAGTGGCTCCTTTGAATAACTCTCAGCGGAAATTGAATTTAGAGTTAGGTCTAAAAGGCAAACACTCCTCTAATTTAGAGGGTGTTTTAGAATTTAGTGGTGGTAGGTAGGTGATAAAAAGTCACCCGAAAGGGACTTAAGGTTTGTTAAGTAGGCCCGTACACGGGGAGTTTCCTTGGTCTCCCAACAGGTGTGCACATACTAAGCAATACTTAACCCAAAATTTCAGCAAAAAGTCCGAAAGAATTACCCCAAGGAAGAGTAAAAAAATGAGCGAAACCTGCCCCTAGGGGGGCCAGAGGTTTCTGAATATCCTACCTTTGATATTTCTACGGTTAAAAAAATGGAGAAAAACCCTGTTCTACTTCCGATTAGGCACTGGCCGAGGGGACATGTAGCCCAATTGGAAGTGAAATAAACTACTCTGTGTTTGTCTCATCCATTAATTCAATGAGAAGAGACAAGGATCCAGGATCCTCTCCGTCTGAAGTAGGACCCTGGGTATATTCTGTCGAGCCGTTGTTTCTCGGGTTACTGGGCATGTTGTATGAGGCCTTGCCCAGTCTACTTCTAACAAGTAGATCGCGCAAGTTCTTGCCCCTTTTGTATGCTGTAACACAAGGTTGAAAAACGATGTTAGGGTGCTTGATTTTAATTTTGTTGAAAGTCCCCTTAGCTAAAGAGGCCGCTTTCTTAGCCGTTTCGGAGAACGGTATGACGAAAGGGATAACGCCGTTATTGGCAGGGGATGGAACCGTATTCATCCCAGTTGGTGTCATCGATCTTACCTTTATCTGCCATTTACGTTCTAGGTCAAGGCGTTTAACCTTGTCTGCGTCTTTGTCAGAGGAAACTGGCAAAGTTTCAAGGAAATATACCTTAAGGTGTTCAATATGGCATTCACTGCCATTAAAATGAATTCCTACTGGGGTGGGTTTGTTCAAACGTACATTTGATAAATGTACGTTAATTCGATCTCTAAAACTCATCCCAGTTTCCCCAATGTAAATTTTATGGCATTTCTCGCATTGAATGCCATAAATACCGTTAGGGGAGTTGCAATCTTGTTGCGTTGAAAGTTTGAATTCAGTGTTCAAATTTCCAGGACCCCCTGGAAGGGTGGCTGATTGAACAACTATGTTGTTTTTACATAGTTTACATTTTGGTCCATTACATCTATTGGAGCACCCTAGCATCAAAGTCTGATCCGAACCTAAGACTTTGTTTTTGATCGTGCGTAGGAATCGATCGGAATAACCACGTGGTTTAAGCGCATAAAATAACCGTCGGCAAGCGTCATCTATGTCCCTTTGATTATTACAAATCCTCTGATATCTCAGAATTTGGGATTTGATGATCCCAGAAAAGGTGTGTGGAGGGTGGTAAGAATTTTTATGTAGCAATTCCAACGTATCTGTTGGTTTGAAGTACACTTTCGTGTCTAGTATGCCATCACTATTAAATCTGTTCCCTTTAAACACAGTGGTATCTAAGAAATTTATGGATTGTTTGTCCAATTCCGCTTTAACAGTGATTGATGGATGATGTGTATTTAATAAATTTACAAACTCGTGGAAAGATTCCTCCGAGTGTTCCCAAATCATGAAAATATCATCCAGAAATCTCCTGTAGAATTTGGGTTTAAGGGGTGCCTTTTCCAAGACCTCCCTTTCCCAATCTGCCAAAAAGAGGTTGGCATAATTTGGTGCAAATTTTTTGCCCATGGCAGTACCCCACGTTTGTAGATACCATTTGCCATTGAATTCAAAATCATTGTACTCCAAATTAATTCTGAGTAAATCTAAAATTTGTTTGTCCGGCCTTTTAGGGTCCGGATATCTGTCAAAAGCTTTTGCTACAGATTGTATACCTGTGACATTGTCAATATTGGTATACAGACTGTCCACATCAATAGTGGCGATAAAAGCGTCAGGGTGAATTTTTGTTTTTTTTATTTCATCAAGGAAATGTGTGGTGTCTTTTAAAAAGGATGGATGACGTGTTGCCAACGGTGCCAAGAAGTGATCAATATACTCCGCTGAGGCGCAACTTTCGCTTCCGCAGTCGGAAATAATCGGTCTGCCTGGCGGTAAGCGACCCGGGGGGGGCCACTTGTTTTTTTCCTTATGAATTTTAGGGAGAAGATACATTCTCCTAGGTGTCGGATCAGACAGACAAGCGAGAAAGTCGAATTGGCCTTTGTCGATAAATTTTAGATCTTTCAGCTCTCGGAAAATTTCATTGATTTTCGTAATAGCCTGAGGAAAAACAGGCTGATCTAACGTTTTGTAATGGATTGGATGGTTGAGCTGGCGTTCAGTCTCAGATATATAGTCCTTTTTATCCATTACTACGATGGCTGCGCCCTTATCAGCTGGTTTAATAATGATGTCTTTGTTTTTAGCTAAATTTTTAAGGGCGATCCGTTCGTTTTTCGGCAGATTGCTCTTAGGAAGGGCATCTGGGATGTTTTTTATAGCAGAGTCTAAAGTTTTTAGCTCGCATTCTAGGAAAGGGTTGTTGGATGGAGGCATCCAAGTAGATTTTATCCTAAAATTGGGATCACGTGTTGCGCTGTTTCGACCGTGAAAAAAGAAATTTAGACGAAGACGGCGGGCAAGACCGTCAGTTGCTGATTGTAAGTCACCTCTATCTATAGTACGAGGAGTGGGGACGAACTTAATGCCCTTTTGCAAAACGCCAACGCTACCCTTATCCAGGTTTTTACTGGATAGGTTGATAATGCCGTTTGATTTAAAGGGGAAGGTGGCCGAGTTACGGTTAACTCTGGCGTCTTGCCCCGAATTTAGTTTAAATGATCGATAAGGGAAAGGGAATGCTCAATGATTTTAAACGCCGATTCGCGGCTCCAATGGACTGGATCCTGTCCATTCTGCTTAACCTGAGCATGATGCTTATTTAGGTAATGGGCCACCGGCCGATTCCCTAAAAACTTGCGTGCGTGCTCATTAAAGGCTTGAATTCCCTTTAGGAAAGTCAAATCTAGGGCTATCGTACCGTAAACGGGTTGAAAAAAGACCCGCTGGTCGGGGAAAGTAGACGACGCCTGCAACATGCATTCTTGGAAACTTGCATTTCTCTTGGACCGAAGGGTCGTTTCACTCAGACAGTCATTCAGCCCAACAGAAATGATTACATCCTTAAGCTGGGGATACCTGGAAGCATCAAAACGTTCCAAAAGTTTGGTCAAATGCCAGCATTTGGCCCCAGGGAAGCTGTGTACCTCCACATCCTCCCTCGTAACTTTCGGAACCTTTGACAAATTTGAATCACCGAGAAAAACCATTGAGGTAGATGGTTTAAGAACCAGTTTCCAAGCCGCGATTTTACGTTCAGAGCTTAGATTACTGGCATGACGCGTAACGTCGGCAGGATACAAATTTTCACCTTTAAAGGACAAATTTAGGTCAGTCCTGCCAGCGGCTTTACTCCGTTGAGAAGGTTGAGAAAACATGCAAAAGTCCGCGGTGGAGTAAGTGCCGGGTCTCCGACCCTGGGTGCGCCTCATTATCCGTCTAGGTAATGTGGCACTGCCGGGGTCCGAGAGGCATCCTGGGTTGGCAGAGCCATTGCCCATAGATGCTGGGGGGGAGGATGAATGCTGCGAGTTCAACGATATCTCGTCCTCTGACTCTACAGGGGACTTAGAACGAGTGGTGTCCTCGCTCGTAACAGGGGGTGACCCAGCCATCGTTGGTTCAAGGACCAAACCCCCGGCCTCTACACTGGTCCCTGAGGAACTCCCCTCACTCGAGGAGTTCAACAGGCTCTCCCCACGCAGAGAGACCTCCCCAGCAGTGCCCTGGCTAGCCAGCATCTGAGTGTCGCCGACAACCACGTCCGGATCCCCAGTAGGAAGTGGATGAATACCATCCAACTCACCTGAGCGGGCCGGAGAGACCATGGTGGCTGTCTCACCAGCCTCCGTGGAATCCGAATCCGACCCCCCAGATGGATCTAACCTCCTCCTAGTGATTTTCCGTCCTGGTTGCGTATGTCTTTTTCGCTTCTGACTTTGGGGGGTAGAAGTAAATGTACAGTTTAGATTCCTAGAGTGGATTGGGGTCGAAGGAAGATCCGACAACGCACCAAAAGAATTTGAAACAGCGATAGGAGACGTGTCAACAGTCCCGGTCACCCCCTGAG
>OZ024904.1:105444895-105558021 GCA_964017125.1 Flabesymbios commensalis | reverse complement strand
TGATTGTGAAGGGTTCCATGTATAAATCTGCCATCTTTACTCATGGTTGTGAAGGGTTCCATGTATACATCTGCCATGTTTACTCATGGTTGTGAAGGGCTCCATGTATACATCTGCCATCTTTACTCGTGGTTGTGAAGGGTTCCATGTATACATCTGCCATCTTTACTCATGGTTGTGAAGGGTTCCATGTATACATCTGCCATCTTTACTCGTGGTTGTGAAGGGTTCCATGTATACATCTGCCATCTTTACTCGTGGTTGTGAGAGTAAACACGTTTCACGTGTGTCACTTTAAAAATGTCTGTATAACATTGATTTGGGCCTCGATTGAATTATTTTAAATTTGAATGAGGATGAATCTAAATTAAAACAAATAACCATCGAATTTACATATATCAATTGGCAAACCTAGCATGTTATTGGTTCCAGCACGAAGGTATTATTTTGAAATACGCGCTAGCCTAAGACATGACATTTTTGTAATCTGTGCTGGTTATTTCTTTGAGAATGTATCAAATTAAAGAGTAAATTCCTTAAACCTGAACCCTATCAGTGCGGGCAACGCTTTAAAAATGAGCCCTATTGATGTGGGCGACGCTTCAAACCTGAAACCTATCAGTGCGGGTGACGCTTTAAACCTAAATCCTATCAGTGCAGGCGACGCTTTAAAAACCTAAACCTATCAGTGCGGGCGACGCTTTAGACCTGAATCCTATTGGTGCAGGCGACGCTTTAAACCTGAAACCTATCGGTGCAGGCGACGCTTTAGACCTGAATCCTGTCGGTACGGTTCACGCTTTAAACCTAAACCCTATCAGTGGGGGTCACGCTT
The DNA here is from genome assembly GCA_964017125.1 of Flabesymbios commensalis. Taxonomy (NCBI): domain Eukaryota; kingdom Metazoa; phylum Annelida; class Polychaeta; order Terebellida; family Flabelligeridae; genus Flabesymbios; species Flabesymbios commensalis. The sequence continues at coordinate 105,557,186 of OZ024904.1, read as the reverse complement.
TAAACCTAAACCCTACCGGTGCAGACGACGCTTTAGACCTGAACCCTATCAGTAATGGCGAGGCTTTAGACCTGAACCCTATCGGTACGGGCGACGCTTTAGACCTGAATCCTATCGGTACGGGTCACGCTTTTAACCTAAACCCTATCAGTGCGGGCGACGCTTTAGACCTGAAACCTACCGGTGCGGGCGACGCTTTAAACCTAAACCCTATCGGTGCGGGTCATGCTTCAAACCTAAACCCTATCAGTGCGGGCGACGCTTTAAACCTAAACCCTATCGGTGCGAGCGACACTTTAAATCTGGAACCTATCGGTGCGGTCGACGCTTTAAACCTGCACCCTATCGGTGCGGGTCATGCTTTAAACCTAAACCCTATCGGTGCGAGCGACGCTTTAAACCTAAACCCTATCGGTACGAGCGACACTTTAAATCTGAAACCTATCAGTGCGTGCAACGCTTTAAACGTGAACCTTATCGGTACGGGCGACACTTTAAACCTGAACCCTATTGGTGCGGGCGACGCTTTAAATCTGAAACCTATCATGCGGGCGACGCATTAAACATGAACCCTATCGGTAGGGACGACACTTTAAGCCTGAACCCTATCGCTGCGGGCGACGCTTTAAACATGAACCCTATTGGTGCAGGCGACGCTTTAAACCTGAAACCTATTGGTGCGGGCGACGGTTTAAAGCTAAACCCTATTGGTGCGGGCGACGCTTTAAACATGAACCCTATTGGTGCGGACGACACTTTAAACCTGAAACCTATCGGTGCGGACGACACTTTAAACCTGAAACCTATCGGTGCGGACAACACTTTAAACCTGAAACCTATCGGTGCGGGAGACGCTTTAAACATGAAACCTTTCGGTGCGGACGACGCTTTAAACATGAAACCTATCGGTGCGGGCGACGCTTTAAACCTGAACCCTATTGGTGCGGGCGACGCTTTAAACCTAAATCCTATTGGTGCGGGCGACGCTTTAAACATGAACCCTATCGGTGCGAGCGACGCTTTAAACCTGAAACCTATCAGTGCGGGTGACGCTTTAAACATGAACCCTATCGGTGCGGATGACGCTTTAAACCCAAACCCTAATGGTGCGGGCGACGCTTTAAACCTGAAACCTATCGGTGCGAGCGACGCTTCAAACATGAACCCTATCGATGCAGACGACACTTTAAACATGAACCCTATCTGTGCGGGCGACGCTTTAAACCTGAAACCTATCGGTGCGGGCGACGCTTTAAACCTGAAACCTATCGGTGCGGGCGACGCTTTAAACATGAACCCTATCGGTGCGGACGATGCTTTAAACCTAAACCCTATTGGTGTGGCGACGCTTAACACCTGAAACCCATCGGTGCGGGCGACGCTTTAAACCTAAAGCCTATTGGTGCGGACGACACTTTAAACCTGAAACCTATCGATGCGGGCGACGCTTTAAACCTGAAACCTATCGGTGCGGACGACACTTTAAACATGAACCCTAACTGTGCGGGCGACGTCTTAAACCTCAACCCTATTGTTGCGGGCGACGCTTTAAACATAAAACCAATCGGTGCGGGCGACACTTTAAACATCAACCCTATTGGTGCGGGCGACACTTTAAACCTGAACCCTATCGGTGCGGACGACACTTTAAACCTGAATCCTATCTGCGCGGACGACGCTTTAAACCTGAAACATATCGGTGCGGACGACACTTTAGACCTGAAACATATCGGTGCGGACGACACCTTAAACCTGAAACATATCGGTGCGGACGACACTTTAGACCTGAATCCTATCGGTGCGGACGACGCTTTGAGCCTGAAACCTATTGATGCGGACGACACTTTAAACCTGAACCCTATCGGTGCGGACGACACTATAAACCTGAAACCTATCGATGCGGACGACACTATAGACCTGATTCCTATCGGTGCGGACGACACTTTAAACCTGAAACCTATCAGTGCGGACGACACTTTAAACCTGAATCCTATCGGTGCGGACGACGCTTTAAACCTAAAACCTATCGGTGCGGACGACACTTTAAACCTGAAACCTATCGGTGCGGGCGACGCTTTAAACCTGAAATCTATCGGTGCAGATGACGCTTTAAACCTGAAACCTATCGATGCGGATGACACTTTAAACCTGAAATCTATCGGTGCGGGCGACACTTTAAACCTGAATCCTATCGGTGCGGACGACACTTTAAACCTGAAACCTATCGGTGCGGACGACGCTTTACACCTGAAACCTATCGGTGCGGACGACACTCTAAACCTGAAACATATCGCTGCGGACGACACTTTAAACCTGAAAACTATTGGTGCGGGCGACGCTTTAAACCTGAAACCTATCGATGCGGACGACGCTTTAAACCTGAAACCTATCGGTGCGGACGACACTTTAAACTCTCGGTGCGGACGACACTTTAAACCTGAAACCTATCGATGCGGATGACACTTCAAACCTGAAACCTATCGGTGCGGGCGACGCTTTAAACCTGAAACCTATCGGTGCGGACGACGCTTTGAACCCGAAACCTATCGGAGCGGACGACTCTTTAAACCTAAAACCTCTCGGTTCAGACGACACCTTAAACCTGAAACCTATCGATGCGGATGACACTTTAAACCTGAAACCTATCGGTGCGGACGACACTTTAAACCTGAATCCTATCGGTGCGTACGACACTTTAAACCTGAAACCTATCGGTGCGGACGACACTTTAGACCTGAATCCTATCGGTGCGGACGACGCTTTAAACCTGAAACCTATCGGTGCGGGCGACGCTTTAAACCTGAAACCTATCGGTGCGGACGACACTTTAAACCTGAACGCTATCGGTGCGGACGACACTTTAAACCTGAAACTGATCCGTGCGGACGACACTTTAAACCTGAAACCTATCGGTGCGGGCGACGCATTGAACCTGAAACCTATCGGTGCGGACGACACTTTAAACCTGAATCCTTTCGGTGCGGACGACACTTTAAACCTGAAACCTATCGGTGCGGACGACACTTTAAACCTGAAACCTATCGGTGCTGGCGACGCTTTAAACCTGAAACCTATCGGTGCGGACAACACTTTAAACCTGAACCCTATCAGTGCGGACGACACTTTAAACCTGAAACCTATCGGTGCGGACAACACTTTAAACCTGAATCCTATCGGTGCGGACGACACTTTAAACCTGAAACCTATCGGTGCGGACGACATTTTTAACCTGAAAACTATTGATGCGGACGACACTTTAAACCTGAAACCTATCGGTGCGGACGACACTTTGAACCTGAATCCTATCAGTGCGGATGACAATTTAAACCTGAAACATATCGGTGCGGACGACACTTTAACCTGAACCCTATCGGTGCGGACGACACTTTAAACCTGAAACCCACCGGTACGGACGACACTTTAAACCTGAAACCTATCGGTGTGGACGACATTTTAAACCTGAAACCTATCGGTACGGACAACAATTTAAACCTGAAACCTATCGGTGCGGACAACACTTTAAACCTGAGCCCTATCGGTGTGGGCGACATTTTAAACCTGAAACCTATCAGTGCGGACGACACTTTAGACCTGAATCCTATCGGTGCGGACGACGCTTTAAACCTGAAACCCATCGGTGCGGACGACGCTTTAAACCTGAAACCTATCGTTGCGGACAACGCTTCAAACCTGAAACCTATCAGTGCGGACGACACTTTAGACCTGAATCCTATTGGTGCGGACGAAACTTCAAACCTGAAACCTATTGGTGCGGACGACACTTTAGATCTGAAACATATCGGTGCAGACGACACTTTAAACCTGAAACATATCGGTGCGGACGACACTTTAGACCTGAATCCTATCGGTGCAGACGACGCTTTAAACCTGAAACCTATCGGTGCGGACGACATTTAAACCTGAACCCTATCGGTGCGGACTACACTTTAAACCTGAAACATATCGGTGCGGACGACACTTTAGACCTGAATCCTATCGGTGCGGACGACGTTTTAAACCTGAAACCTATCGGTGCGGACGACATTTAAACCTGAACCCTATCGGTGCGGACTACACTTTAAACCTGAAACCTATCGATGCGGGCGACACTTCAGACCTGATTCCTATCGGTGCGGGCGACACTTTAGACCTGAACCCTATCAGTGCGGACGACACTTTAAACCTGAAACCTATCAGTGCGGACGACACTTTAAACCTGAATCCTATCGGTGCGGACGTCGCTTGAAACCTGAAACCTATCGGTGCGGGCGACGCTTTAAACCTAAAACCTATCGGTGCGGGTGACACTTTAAACCTGAAACCTATCGGTGCGGACGACACTTTAGACCTGAATCCTATCGGTGCGGACGACGCTTTAAACCTGAAACCTATCGGTGCGGACGACATTTAAACCTGAACCCTATCGGTGCGGACTACACTTTAAACCTGAAACCTATCGATGCGGGCGACACTTTAGACCTGATTCCTATCGGTGCGGGCGACACTTTAGACCTGAACCCTATCAGTGCGGACGACACTTTAAACCTGAAACCTATCAGTGCGGACGACACTTTAAACCTGAATCCTATTGGTGCGGACGAAACTTCAAACCTGAAACCTATTGGTGCGGACGACACTTTAGACCTGAAACATATCGGTGCAGACGACACTTTAAACCTGAAACATATCGGTGCGGACGACACTTTAGACCTGAATCCTATCGGTGCGGACGACGCTTTAAACCTGAAACCTATCGGTGCGGACGACATTTAAACCTGAACCCTATCGGTGCGGACTACACTTTAAACCTGAAACCTATCGATGCGGGCGACACTTTAGACCTGATTCCTATCGGTGCGGGCGACACTTTAGACCTGAACCCTATCAGTGCGGACGACACTTTAAACCTGAAACCTATCAGTGCGGACGACACTTTAAACCTGAATCCTATCGGTGCGGACGTCGCTTTAAACCTGAAACCTATCGGTGCGGGCGACGCTTTAAACCTAAAACCTATCGGTGCGGGTGACACTTTAAACCTGAAACCTATCGGTGCGGGCGACGCTTTAAACCTGAAACCTATCGGTGCGGATGACGCTTTAAACCTGAAACCTATCGATGAGGATGACACTTTAAACCTGAAACCTATCGGTGCGGACGACACTTTAAACCTGAATCCTATCGGTGCGGACGACACTTTAAACCTGAAACCTATCGGTGCGGACGACGCTTTAAACCTGAAACCTATCGGTGCGGACGACACTTTAAACCTGAAACCTATAGGTGCGGACGACACTTTAAACCTGAAACCTATCGATGCGGATGACACTTTAAACCTGAAACCTATCGGTGCGGGCGACGCTTAAAACCTGAAACCTATCTGTGCGGACGACACTTTAGACCTGAATCCTATCGGTGCGGACGACACTTTAAACCTGAAACCTATCGGTGCGGACGACACTTTAGACCTGAATCCTATCGGTGCGGACGACACTTTAAACCTGAAACCTATCCGTGCGGGCGACGCTTTAAACCCTTTTCCGCCAAGTTATCTTATTCAAATTTTCACCCACTTGAAGTTGTGTCTCGGTACCGCGACCCACAAATTAAAAGGGGTGAAAATTACTCATATGTGTTTAATTTTAGTCCAAACATTTGCAAGTCTGAATGTTTAAGCACTCATCTCATTACCAATCAATGTAATTTAACCTGCTAATAAAACAGAAAAGGTTAATGGACAGACAAACAGTGGTCAGTCAAACGTTGAACTGAAGTATCGCCTCGATGATTTACCGTGGTTAATGGACAGATAAACAGTAGTCAGTCAAACGTTGAGGAGAAGTATCGCCTCGGTGATTTACCGTGGTTAATGGACAGATAAACAGTAGTCAGTCAAACGTTAAGGAGAAGTATCGCCTCGGTGATTCACCTGCAAATACACTTCTGCGAGACATGTACAAATGTATATATATGTGCCATGGTACTGCACTGATGTTTTTGTATTGTACAGTACGTCTCAGCTACAGACGTATATTAACATCAATAGTATCTAAATCTTAATGTCTCATCAGGATTATCATCCGTCGTGATCTTAGTGTGATCTCAGCAAGATCTTAGTGTGATCTCAATGTGATCTTAGTGTGATCTTAGTGTGATCTTAGCTGATCTTAGTGTGATCTTAGTGTGATCTAGACAAACATTAAATCACGCTTGTCATTAAAACAGAGGGACATTAACGTCTTGTGAATATCACCAGCACTAATAGAGTAGGCTGAAACCCATGACTAGCAATAACAAGGTAGGCTAATATCTACATACCCAACAAACACGAGACATTGGCCAAATGTTGTTTTGATGTTGGGCCAACGTCGCAGACGGTGGACCAACATTGAACCAGCTTTGTGAGGTGAGGTGACAGAACACATTGTCATCTCACTCGTTCACCAATGTTGGTTTAATGCGTGGGCCAACACTAAAACAACATTTGGGCGACATCTCCTGTGTGTGGGATGTATATTCACCTTTAAATCCCAATCAGATAGATAGATAAAATATATCATAATTAGCTCTAAAGAGCTAGTACAAGCAACATGTAAAGAAACAGAAAATATAACAAATAGAAAAGGCGGGTTGTACGATTGAAAATTAGATGCAGCTTGGGGCAACCAGTTGCTTCTTTCCATTCAATTGAATATATTAATTTGTTTTTCGTAATTCAAATAAAAACATAATACGTAGAAAAGACTTTATTTCTCTTTCTTGACTGTGTGCGGAAATGTGAAGAGCGATCCAATTAAATCAACATCTGAATGTCGTACATGATATGTAGCCCCTAAGCTGTGCATACGTGTGTCGTGCTGATAATTCCAATCCGACCAATATAAGACGGCATCTGTGGCATGAAGGGTACAATACAAAACGGCAACTGTGGCATGAAGGGTACAATACAAGACGGCAACTGTGGCATGAAGGGTACAATACAAGACGGCAACTGTGGTGTGAAGGGTATAATACAAGACGGCAACTGTGGTGTGAAGGGTATAATACAAGACGGCAACTGTGGTGTGAAGGATACAATACAAGACGGCAACTGTGGCATGAAGGGTATGATACAAGACGGCAACTGTGGTGTGAAGGGTATAATACAAGACGGCAACTGTGGCATGAAGAGTACAATACAAGACGGCAACTGTGGTGTGAAGAGTACAACACAATACATTTACTCTTCATGGCACAGATGCCGTCTTGTGTTGTACTCTTCACGCCACAGATGCCGTCTTGTGTTGTACTCTTCACACCACAGATGCCGTCTTGTGTTGTACTCTTCATGGCACAGATGCCGTCTTGTGTTGTACTCTTAACACCACAGATGCCGTCTTGTGTTGTACTCTTCATGGCACAGATGCCGTCTTGTGTTGTACTCTTCACGCCACAGATACCGTCTTGTGTGTACTCTTCACACCACAGATGCCGTCTTGTGTTGTACTCTTCACACCACAGATGCCGTATTGTGTTGTACTCTTCACGCCACAGATGCCGTCTTGTGTTGTACTCTTCACACCACTGATACCGTCTTGTGTTGTACTCTTCACACCACATATGCCGTCTTGTGTTGTACTCTTCACGCCACAGATGCCGTCTTGTGTTGTACTCTTCAAACCACAGATGCCGTCTTGTGTTGTACTCTTCACGCCAAAGATACCGTCTTGTGTTGTAGTCTTCACACCACAGATGCCGTCTTGTGTTGTACTCTTCACACCACAGATACCGTCTTGTGTTGTACTCTTCACACCACAGATGCCGTCTTGTGTTGTACTCTTCACACCGCAGATGCCGTCTTGTGTTGTATTCTTCACACCACAGATGCCGTCTTGTGTTGTACTTTTCATGCCACAGATGCCGTCTTGTGTTGTACTCTTCACGCCACAGATGCCGTCTTGTGTTGTACTCTTCACGCCACAGATGCCGTCTTGTGTTGTACTCTTCGCACCACAGATGCCGTCTTGTGTTGTACTCTTCATGCCACAGATTCCGTCTTGTGTTGTACACTTTATGCCACAGATGCCGTCTTGTGTTGTACTCTTCATGCCACAGATTCCGTCTCGTGTTGTACTCTTCATGCCACAGATTCCGTCTTGTGTTGTACTCTTCACACCACAGATACCGTCTTGTGTTGTACTCTTCATGCCACAGATTCCGTCTTGTGTTGTATTCTTCTCACCACAGATACCGTCTTGTGTTGTACTCTTCATGCCACAGATTCCGTCTTGTGTTGTACTCTTCACACCACAGATTCCGTCTCGTGTTGTACTCTTCATGCCACAGATTCCGTCTTGTGTTGTACTCTTCACACCACAGATACCGTCTTGTGTTGTACTTTTCACACCACAGATACCGTCTTGTATTGTACTCTTCACACCACAGATGCCGTCTTGTGTTGTACTCTTCACACCAAAGATGCCGTTTTGTGTTGTACTCTTCACACCACAGATTCCGTCTTGTGTTGTACTCTTCACACCACAGATACCGTCTTGTGTTGTACTCTTCATGCCACAGATTCCGTCTTGTGTTGTACTCTTCTCACCACAGATACCGTCTTGTGTTGTACTCTTCATGCCACAGATTCCGTCTTGTGTTGCACTCTTCACACCACAGATTCCGCCTCGTGTTGTACTCTTCATGCCACAGATTCCGTCTTGTGTTGTACTCTTCACACCACAGATACCGTCTTGTGTTGTACTCTTCACACAACAGATACCCTCTTGTGTTGTACTCTTCACACCACAGATGCCGTCTTGTGTTGTACTCTTCACACCACAGATGCCGTTTTGTGTTGTACTCTTCACACCACAGATGCCGTCTTGTGTTGTACTCTTCATGCCACAGATGCCGTCTTGTGTTGTACTCTTCACGCCACAGATGCCGTCTTGTGTTGTACTCTTCACGCCACAGATGCCGTCTTGTGTTGTACTCTTCACACCACAGATGCCGTCTTGTGTTGTACTCTTCATGCCACAGATTCCGTCTTGTGTTGTACTCTTCATGCCACAGATGCCTTCTTGTGTTGTACTCTTCATGCCACAGATTCCGTCTCGTGTTGTACTCTTCATGCCACAGAATCCGTCTTGTGTTGTACTCTTCACACCACAGATACCGTCTTGTGTTGTACTCTTCATGCCACAGATTCCATCTTACGTTGTACTCTTCACACCACAGATACCATCTTGTGCTGTACTCTTCATGCCACAGATTCCGTCTTGTGTTGTACTCTTCACACCACAGATTCCGTCTCGTGTTGTACTCTTCATGCCACAGATACCGTCTTGTGTTGTACTCTTCACACCACAGATACCGTCTTGTGTTGTACTCTTCATGCCACAGATTCCGTCTCGTGTTGTACTCTACATGCCACAGATTCCGTCTTGTGTTGTACTCTTCACACCACAGATACCGTCTTGTGTTGTACTCTTCACGCCACAGATGCCGCTTTTTATTGTACTCTTCACACCACAGATGTCGTCTTGTGTTGTACTCTTCATGCCACAAATTCCGTCTTGTGTTGTACTCTTCATGCCACAGATGACGTCTTGTGTTGTACTCTTCACGCCACAGATGCCGCTTTTTATTGTACTCTTCACACCACAGATGAAGTCTTGTGTTGTACTCTTCATGCCACAGATTCCGTCTTGTGTTGTACTCTTCATGCCACAGATGCCGTCTTGTGTTGTACTCTTCACGCCACAGATGCCGCTTTTTATTGTACTCTTCACACCACAGATGACGTCTTGTGTTGTACTCTTCACACCACAGATGCCGTCTTGTGTTGTACTCTTCATGCCACAGATGAGGTCTTGTGTTGTATTCTTCATGCCACAGATGCCGTCTTGTGTTGTACTCTTCACACCACAGATGCCGTCTTGTGTTGTACTCTTCACGCCACAGATTCCGTCTTGTGTTGTACTCTTCATGCCACAGATTCCGTCTTGTGTTGTACTCTTCACACCACAGATACCGTCTTGTGTTGTACTCTTCATGCCACAGATGCCGTCTTGTGTTGTACTCTTCACGCCACAGATGCCGCTTTTTATTGTACTCTTCACACCACAGATGTTGTCTTGTGTTGTACTCTTCATGCCACAGATTCCGTCTTACGTTGTACTCTTCACACCACAGATACCGTCTTGTGTTGTACTCTTCATGCCACAGATTCCGTCTTGTGTTGTACTCTTCACACCACAGATTCCGTCTCGTGTTGTACTCTTCATGCCACAGATTCCGTCTTGTGTTGTACTTTTCACACCACAGATGCCGTCTTGTGTTGTACTCTTCATGCCACAGATTCCGTCTCGTGTTGTACTCTACATGCCACAGATTCCGTCTTGTGTTGTACTCTTCACACCACAGATACCGTCTTGTGTTGTACTCTTCATGCCACAGATGCCGTCTTGTGTTGTACTCTTCACGCCACAGATGCCGCTTTTTATTGTACTCTTCACACCACAGATGTCGTCTTGTGTTGTACTCTTCATGCCACAGATTTCGTCTTGTGTTGTACTCTTCATGCCACAGATGACGTCTTGTGTTGTACTCTTCACGCCACAGATGCCGCTTTTTATTGTACTCTTCACACCACAGATGACGTCTTGTGTTGTGCTCTTCATGCCACAGATTCCGTCTTGTGTTGTACTCTTCATGTCACAGATGCCGTCTTGTGTTGTACTCTTCACGCCACAGATGCCGCTTTTTATTGTACTCTTCACACCACAGATGACGTCTTGTGTTGTACTCTTCACACCACAGATGCCGTCTTGTGTTGTACTCTTCATGCCACAGATGACGTCTTGTGTTGTACTCTTCATGCCACAGATGACGTCTTGTGTTGTACTCTTCACACCACAGATGCCGTCTTGTGTTGCACTCTTCACACCACAGGTGCCGTCTTGTGTTGTACTCTTCATGCCACAGATGTCGTCTTGTGTTGTACTCTTCATGCCACAGATTCCGTCTTGTGTTGTACTCTTCACACCACAGATGCCGTCTTGTATTGTACTCTTCATGCCACAGATGCCGTCTTGTGTTGTACTCTTCATGCCACAGATGCCGTCTTGTGTTGTACTCTTAACACCACAGATGCCGTCTTGTGTTGTACTCTTCATGCCACAGATTTCGTCTTGTGTTGTACTCTTCATGCCACAGATTCCGTCTTGTGTTGTACTCTTCACACCACAGATGCCGTCTTGTGTTGTACTCTTCATGCCACAGATGCCGTCTTGTGTTGTACTCTTCATGCCACATATTCCGTCTTGTGCTGTACTCTTCATGCCACAGATGCCGTCTTGTGTTGTACTCTTCACGCCACAGATGCCGTCTTGTATTGTACTCTTTACGCCACAGATGCCGTCTTGTATGGTACTCTTCACGCCACAGATGCCGTCTTGTGTTGTACTCGTTATGCCACAGATTCCGTCTTGTGTTGTACTCTTCACACCACAGATTCCGTCTCGTGTTGTACTCTTCATGCCACAGATTCCGTCTTGTGTTGTACTCTTCACACCACAGATACCGTCTTGTGTTGTACTCTTCATGCCACAGATTCCGTCTCATGTTGTACTCTACATGCCACAGATTCCGTCTTGTGTTGTACTCTTCACACCACAGATACCGTCTTGTGTTGTACTCTTCATGCCACAGATGCCGTCTTGTGTTGTACTTTTCACGCCACAGATGCCGCTTTTTATTGTACTCTTCACACCACAGATGTCGTCTTGTGTTGTACTCTTCATGCCACAGATTCCGTCTTGTGTTGTACTCTTCATGCCACAGATGACGTCTTGTGTTGTACTCTTCATGCCACAGATGCCGTCTTGTGTTGTACACCACAGATGCCGTCTTGTGTTGCACTCTTCACACCACAGATGCCGTCTTGTGTTGTACTCTTCAAACCACAGATGCCGTATTGTGTTGTACTCTTCATGCCACAGATTCCGTCTTGTGTTGTACTCTTCACACCACAGATGCCGTCTTGTATTGTACTCTTCATGCCACAGATGCCGTCTTGTGTTGTACTCTTCATGCCACAGATGCCGTCTTGTGTTGTACTCTTAACACCACAGATGCCGTCTTGTGTTGTACTCTTCATGCCACAGATTCCGTCTTGTGTTGTACTCTTCATGCCACAGATTCCGTCTTGTGTTGTACTCTTCACACCACAGATGCCGTCTTGTGTTGTACTCTTCATGCCACAGATGCCGTCTTGTGTTGTACTCTTCATGCCACAGATTCCGTCTTGTGTTGTACTCTTCATGCCACAGATTCCGTCTTGTGTTGTACTCTTCACACCACAGATGCCGTCTTGTGTTGTACTCTTCATGCCACAGATGCCGTCTTGTGTTGTACTCTTCATGCCACATATTCCGTCTTGTGTTGTACTCTTCATGCCACAGATGCCGTCTTGTGTTGTACTCTTCACGCCACAGATGCCGTCTTGTATTGTACTCTTCACGCCACAGATTCCGTCTTGTGTTGTACTCTTCACACCACAGATACCGTCTTGTGTTGTACTCTTTATGCCCCAGATTCCGTCTTGTGTTGTACTCTTCACACCACAGATTCCGTCTCGTGTTGTACTCTTCATGCCACAGATTCCGTCTTGTGTTGTACTCTTCACACCACAGATACCGTCTTGTGTTGTACTCTTCATGCCACAGATTCCGTCTCGTGTTGTACTCTACATGCCACAGATTCCGTCTTGTGTTGTACTCTTCACACCACAGATACCGTCTTGTGTTGTACTCTTCACGCCACAGATGCCGCTTTTTATTGTTCTCTTCACACCACAGATGTCGTCTTGTGTTGTACTCTTCATGCCACAGATTCCGTCTTGTGTTGTACTCTTCATGCCACAGATGACGTCTTGTGTTGTACTCTTCATGCCACAGATGCCGTCTTGTGTTGTACACCACAGATGCCGTCTTGTGTTGCACTCTTCACACCACAGATGCCGTCTTGTGTTGTACTCTTCAAACCACAGATGCCGTCTTGTGTTGTACTCTTCATGCCACAGATTCCGTCTTGTGTTGTACTCTTCACACCACAGATGCCGTCTTGTATTGTACTCTTCATGCCACAGATGCCGTCTTGTGTTGTACTCTTCATGCCACAGATGCCGTCTTGTGTTGTACTCTTAACACCACAGATGCCGTCTTGTGTTGTACTCTTCATGCCACAGATTCCGTCTTGTGTTGTACTCTTCATGCCACAGATTCCGTCTTGTGTTGTACTCTTCACACCACAGATGCCGTCTTGTGTTGTACTCTTCATGCCACAGATGCCGTCTTGTGTTGTACTCTTCATGCCACATATTCCGTCTTGTGTTGTACTCTTCATGCCACAGATGCCGTCTTGTGTTGTACTCTTCACGCCACAGATGCCGTCTTGTATTGTACTCTTCACGCCACAGATTCCGTCTTGTGTTGTACTCTTCACACCACAGATACCGTCTTGTGTTGTACTCTTTATGCCACAGATTCCGTCTTGTGTTGTACTCTTCACACCACAGATTCCGTCTCGTGTTGTACTCTTCATGCCACAGATTCCGTCTTGTGTTGTACTCTTCACACCACAGATACCGTCTTGTGTTGTACTCTTCATGCCACAGATTCCGTCTCGTGTTGTACTCTACATGCCACAGATGCCGTCTTGTGTTGTACTCTTCACACCACAGATACCGTCTTGTGTTGTACTCTTCACGCCACAGATGCCGCTTTTTATTGTACTCTTCACACCACAGATGTCGTCTTGTGTTGTACTCTTCATGCCACAGATTCCGTCTTGTGTTGTACTCTTCATGCCACAGATGACGTCTTGTGTTGTACTCTTCACGCCACAGATGCCGCTTTTTATTGTACTCTTCACACCACAGATGCCGTCTTGTGTTGTACTCTTCACGCCACAGATGCCGTCTTGTATTGTACTCTTCACGCCACAGATTCCGTCTTGTGTTGTACTCTCCACACCACAGATACCGTCTTGTGTTGTACTCTTTATGCCACAGATTCCGTCTTGTGTTGTACTCTTCACACCACAGATTCCGTCTCGTGTTGTACTCTTCATGCCACAGATTCCGTCTTGTGTTGTACTCTTCACACCACAGATACCGTCTTGTGCTGTACTCTTCATGCCACAGATTCCGTCTCGTGTTGTACTCTACATGCCACAGATTCCGTCTTGTGTTGTACTCTTCACACCACAGATACCGTCTTGTGTTGTACTCTTCACGCCACAGATGCCGCTTTTTATTGTACTCTTCACACCACAGATGTCGTCTTGTATTGTACTCTTCATGCCACAGATTCCGTCTTGTGTTGTACTCTTCATGCCACAGATGACGTCTTGTGTTGTACTCTTCATGCCACAGATGCCGTCTTGTGTTGTACACCACAGATGCCGTCTTGTGTTGCACTCTTCACACCACAGATGCCGTCTTGTGTTGTACTCTTCAAACCACAGATGCCGTCTTGTGTTGTACTCTTCATGCCACAGATTCCGTCTTGTGTTGTACTCTTCACACCACAGATGCCGTCTTGTATTGTACTCTTCATGCCACAGATGCCGTCTTGTGTTGTACTCTTCATGCCACAGATGCCGTCTTGTGTTGTACTCTTAACACCACAGATGCCGTCTTGTGTTGTACTCTTCATGCCACAGATTCCGTCTTGTGTTGTACTCTTCATGCCACAGATTCCGTCTTGTGTTGTACTCTTCACACCACAGATGCCGTCTTGTGTTGTACTCTTCATGCCACAGATGCCGTCTTGTGTTGTACTCTTCATGCCACAGATTCCGTCTTGTGTTGTACTCTTCATGCCACAGATTCCGTCTTGTGTTGTACTCTTCCCACCACAGATGCCGTCTTGTGTTGTACTCTTCATGCCACAGATGCCGTCTTGTGTTGTACTCTTCATGCCACATATTCCGTCTTGTGTTGTACTCTTCATGCCACAGATGCCGTCTTGTGTTGTACTCTTCACGCCACAGATGCCGTCTTGTATTGTACTCTTCACGCCACAGATTCCGTCTTGTGTTGTACTCTTCACACCACAGATACCGTCTTGTGTTGTACTCTTTATGCCACAGATTCCGTCTTGTGTTGTACTCTTCACACCACAGATTCCGTCTCGTGTTGTACTCTTCATGCCACAGATTCCGTCTTGTGTTGTACTCTTCACACCACAGATACCGTCTTGTGTTGTACTCTTCATGCCACAGATGACGTCTTGTGTTGTACTCTTCATGCCACAGATGACGTCTTGTGTTGTACTCTTCACACCACAGATACCGTCTTGTGTTGTACTCTTCACGCCACAGATGCCGCTTTTTATTGTACTCTTCACACCACAGATGTCGTCTTGTGTTGTACTCTTCATGCCACAGATTCCGTCTTGTGTTGTACTCTTCATGCCACAGATGACGTCTTGTGTTGTACTCTTCACGCCACAGATGCCGCTTTTTATTGTACTCTTCACACCACAGATGCCGTCTTGTGTTGTACTCTTCACGCCACAGATGCCGTCTTGTATTGTACTCTTCACGCCACAGATTCCGTCTTGTGTTGTACTCTTCACACCACAGATACCGTCTTGTGTTGTACTCTTTATGCCACAGATTCCGTCTTGTGTTGTACTCTTCACACCACAGATTCCGTCTCGTGTTGTACTCTTCATGCCACAGATTCCGTCTTGTGTTGTACTCTTCACACCACAGATACCGTCTTGTGCTGTACTCTTCATGCCACAGATTCCGTCTCGTGTTGTACTCTACATGCCACAGATTCCGTCTTGTGTTGTACTCTTCACACCACAGATACCGTCTTGTGTTGTACTCTTCACGCCACAGATGCCGCTTTTTATTGTACTCTTCACACCACAGATGTCGTCTTGTGTTGTACTCTTCATGCCACAGATTCCGTCTTGTGTTGTACTCTTCATGCCACAGATGACGTCTTGTGTTGTACTCTTCATGCCACAGATGCCGTCTTGTGTTGTACACCACAGATGCCGTCTTGTGTTGCACTCTTCACACCACAGATGCCGTCTTGTGTTGTACTCTTCAAACCACAGATGCCGTCTTGTGTTGTACTCTTCATGCCACAGATTCCGTCTTGTGTTGTACTCTTCACACCACAGATGCCGTCTTGTATTGTACTCTTCATGCCACAGATGCCGTCTTGTGTTGTACTCTTCATGCCACAGATGCCGTCTTGTGTTGTACTCTTAACACCACAGATGCCGTCTTGTGTTGTACTCTTCATGCCACAGATTCCGTCTTGTGTTGTACTCTTCATGCCACAGATTCCGTCTTGTGTTGTACTCTTCACACCACAGATGCCGTCTTGTGTTGTACTCTTCATGCCACAGATGCCGTCTTGTGTTGTACTCTTCATGCCACAGATTCCGTCTTGTGTTGTACTCTTCATGCCACAGATTCCGTCTTGTGTTGTACTCTTCACACCACAGATGCCGTCTTGTGTTGTACTCTTCATGCCACAGATGCCGTCTTGTGTTGTACTCTTCATGCCCCATATTCCGTCTTGTGTTGTACTCTTCATGCCACAGATGCCGTCTTGTGTTGTACTCTTCACGCCACAGATGCCGTCTTGTATTGTACTCTTCACGCCACAGATTCCGTCTTGTGTTGTACTCTTCACACCACAGATACCGTCTTGTGTTGTACTCTTTATGCCACAGATTCCGTCTTGTGTTGTACTCTTCACACCACAGATTCCGTCTCGTGTTGTACTCTTCATGCCACAGATTCCGTCTTGTGTTGTACTCTTCACACCACAGATACCGTCTTGTGTTGTACTCTTCATGCCACAGATGACGTCTTGTGTTGTACTCTTCATGCCACAGATGACGTCTTGTGTTGTACTCTTCACACCACAGATACCGTCTTGTGTTGTACTCTTCACGCCACAGATGCCGCTTTTTATTGTACTCTTCACACCACAGATGTCGTCTTGTGTTGTACTCTTCATGCCACAGATTCCGTCTTGTGTTGTACTCTTCATGCCACAGATGACGTCTTGTGTTGTACTCTTCACGCCACAGATGCCGCTTTTTATTGTACTCTTCACACCACAGATGCCGTCTTGTGTTGTACTCTTCACGCCACAGATGCCGTCTTGTATTGTACTCTTCACGCCACAGATTCCGTCTTGTGTTGTACTCTTCACACCACAGATACCGTCTTGTGTTGTACTCTTTATGCCACAGATTCCGTCTTGTGTTGTACTCTTCACACCACAGATTCCGTCTCGTGTTGTACTCTTCATGCCACAGATTCCGTCTTGTGTTGTACTCTTCACACCACAGATACCGTCTTGTGCTGTACTCTTCATGCCACAGATTCCGTCTCGTGTTGTACTCTACATGCCACATATTCCGTCTTGTGTTGTACTCTTCACACCACAGATACCGTCTTGTGTTGTACTCTTCACGCCACAGATGCCGCTTTTTATTGTACTCTTCACACCACAGATGTCGTCTTGTGTTGTACTCTTCATGCCACAGATTCCGTCTTGTGTTGTACTCTTCATGCCACAGATGACGTCTTGTGTTGTACTCTTCATGCCACAGATGCCGTCTTGTGTTGTACACCACAGATGCCGTCTTGTGTTGCACTCTTCACACCACAGATGCCGTCTTGTGTTGTACTCTTCAAACCACAGATGCCGTCTTGTGTTGTACTCTTCATGCCACAGATTCCGTCTTGTGTTGTACTCTTCACACCACAGATGCCGTCTTGTATTGTACTCTTCATGCCACAGATGCCGTCTTGTGTTGTACTCTTCATGCCACAGATGCCGTCTTGTGTTGTACTCTTAACACCACAGATGCCGTCTTGTGTTGTACTCTTCATGCCACAGATTCCGTCTTGTGTTGTACTCTTCATGCCACAGATTCCGTCTTGTGTTGTACTCTTCACACCACAGATGCCGTCTTGTGTTGTACTCTTCATGCCACAGATGCCGTCTTGTGTTGTACTCTTCATGCCACAGATTCCGTCTTGTGTTGTACTCTTCATGCCACAGATTCCGTCTTGTGTTGTACTCTTCACACCACAGATGCCGTCTTGTGTTGTACTCTTCATGCCACAGATGCCGTCTTGTGTTGTACTCTTCATGCCACATATTCCGTCTTGTGTTGTACTCTTCATGCCACAGATGCCGTCTTGTGTTGTACTCTTCACGCCACAGATGCCGTCTTGTATTGTACTCTTCACGCCACATATTCCGTCTAGTGTTGTACTCTTCACACCACAGATACCGTCTTGTGTTGTACTCTTTATGCCACAGATTCCGTCTTGTGTTGTACTCTTCACACCACAGATTCCGTCTCGTGTTGTACTCTTCATGCCACAGATTCCGTCTTGTGTTGTACTCTTCACACCACAGATACCGTCTTGTGTTGTACTCTTCATGCCACAGATTCCGTCTCGTGTTGTACTCTACATGCCACAGATTCCGTCTTGTGTTGTACTCTTCACACCACAGATACCGTCTTGTGTTGTACTCTTCACGCCACAGATGCCGCTTTTTATTGTACTCTTCACACCACAGATGTCGTCTTGTGTTGTACTCTTCATGCCACAGATTCCGTCTTGTGTTGTACTCTTCATGCCACAGATGACGTCTTGTGTTGTACTCTTCACGCCACAGATGCCGCTTTTTATTGTACTCTTCACACCACAGATGACGTCTTGTGTTGTACTCTTCATGCCACAGATTCCGTCTTGTGTTGTACTCTTCATGCCACAGATGCCGTCTTGTGTTGTACTCTTCACGCCACAGATGCCGCTTTTTATTGTACTTTTCACACCACAGATGACGTCTTGTGTTGTACTCTTCACACCACGGATGCCGTCTTGTGTTGTACTCTTCATGCCACAGATGAGGTCTTGTGTTGTACTCTTCATGCCACAGATGCCGTCTTGTGTTGTACTCTTCACACCACAGATGCCGTCTTGTGTTGTACTCTTCACGCCAAAGATTCCGTCTTGTGTTGTACTCTTCATGCCATAGATGCCGTCTTGTGTTGTATTTTTTCATGCCACAGATGCCGCCTTGTGTTGTACTCTTCATGCCACAGATTCCGTCTTGTGTTGTACTCTTCACACCACAGATACCGTCTTGTGTTGTACTCTTCATGCCACAGATGCCGTCTTGTGTTGTACTCTTCACGCCACAGATGCCGCTTCTTATTGTACTCTTCACACCACAGATGTTGTCTTGTGCTGTACTCTTCATAACACAGATTCTGTCTTACGTTGTACTCTTCACACCACAGATACCGTTTTGTGTTGTACTCTTCATGCCACAGATTCCGTCTTGTGTTGTACTCTTCACACCACAGATTCCGTCTCGTGTTGTACTCTTCACACCACAGATGCCGTCTTGTGTTGTACTCTTCATGCCACAGATGCCGTCTTGTGTTGTACTCTTCATGCCACATATTCCGTCTTGTGTTGTACTCTTCATGCCACAGATGCCGTCTTGTGTTGTACTCTTCACGCCACAGATGCCGTCTTGTATTGTACTCTTCACGCCACAGATTCCGTCTTGTGTTGTACTCTTCACACCACAGATACCGTCTTGTGTTGTACTCTTTATGCCACAGATTCCGTCTTGTGTTGTACTCTTCACACCACAGATTCCGTGTCGTGTTGTACTCTTCATGCCACAGATTCCGTCTTGTGTTGTACTCTTCACACCACAGATACCGTCTTGTGTTGTACTCTTCATGCCACAGATTCCGTCTCGTGTTGTACTCTACATGCCACAGATTCCGTCTTGTGTTGTACTCTTCACACCACAGATACCGTCTTGTGTTGTACTCTTCACGCCACAGATGCCGCTTTTTATTGTACTCTTCACACCACAGATGTCGTCTTGTGTTGTACTCTTCATGCCACAGATTCCGTCTTGTGTTGTACTCTTCATGCCACAGATGACGTCTTGTGTTGTACTCTTCACGCCACAGATGCCGCTTTTTATTGTACTCTTCACACCACAGATGACGTCTTGTGTTGTACTCTTCATGCCACAGATTCCGCCTTGTGTTGTACTCTTCATGCCACAGATGCCGTCTTGTGTTGTACTCTTCACGCCACAGATGCCGCTTTTTATTGTACTTTTCACACCACAGATGACGTCTTGTGTTGTACTCTTCACACCACGGATGCCGTCTTGTGTTGTACTCTTCATGCCACAGATGAGGTCTTGTGTTGTACTCTTCATGCCACAGATGCCGTCTTGTGTTGTACTCTTCACACCACAGATGCCGTCTTGTGTTGTACTCTTCACGCCACAGATTCCGTCTTGTGTTGTACTCTTCATGCCATAGATGCCGTCTTGTGTTGTATTTCTTCATGCCACAGATGCCGCCTTGTGTTGTACTCTTCATGCCACAGATTCCGTCTTGTGTTGTACTCTTCACACCACAGATACCGTCTTGTGTTGTACTCTTCATGCCACAGATGCCGTCTTGTGTTGTACTCTTCACGCCACAGATGCCGCTTCTTATTGTACTCTTCACACCACAGATGTTGTCTTGTGTTGTACTCTTCATGCCACAGATTCTGTCTTACGTTGTACTCTTCACACCACAGATACCGTCTTGTGTTGTACTCTTCATGCCACAGATTCCGTCTTGTGTTGTACTCTTCACACCACAGATTCCGTCTCGTGTTGTACTCTTCATGCCACAGATTCCGTCTTGTGTTGTACTCTTCACACCACAGATACCGTCTTGTGTTGTACTCTTCATGCCACAGATTCCGTCTCGTGTTGTACTCTACATGCCACAGATTCCGTCTTGTGTTGTACTCTTCACGCCACAGATGCCTCTTTTTATTGTACTCTTCACACCAGAGATGTCGTCTTGTGTTGTACTCTTCATGCCACAGATTTCGTCTTGTGTTGTACTCTTCATGCCACAGATGACGTCTTGTGTTGTACTCTTCACGCCACAGATGCCGCTTTGTATTGTACTCTTCACACCACAGATGACGTCGTGTGTTGTGCTCTTCATGCCACAGATTCCGTCTTGTGTTGTACTCTTCATGTCACAGATGCCGTCTTGTGTTGTACTCTTCACGCCACAGATGCCGCTTTTTATTGTACTCTTCACACCACAGATGACGTCTTGTGTTGTACTCTTCACACCACAGATGCCGTCTTGTGTTGTACTCTTCATGCCACAGATGACATCTTGTGTTGTACTCTTCATGCCACAGATGACGTCTTGTGTTGTACTCTTCACACCACAGATGCCGTCTTGTGTTGCACTCTTCACACCACAGATGCCGTCTTGTATTGTACTCTTCATGCCACAGATGCCGCCTTGTGTTGTACTCTTCATGCCACAGATGCCGTCTTGTGTTGTACTCTTAACACCACAGATGCCGTCTTGTGTTGTACTCTTCATGCCACAGATTCCGTCTTGTGTTGTACTCTTTATGCCACAGATTCCGTCTTGTGTTGTACTCTTCACACCACAGATGCCGTCTTGTGTTGTACTCTTCATGCCACAGATGCCGTCTTGTGATGTACTCTTCATGCCACATATTCCGTCTTGTGTTGTACTCTTCATGCCACAGATGCCGTCTTGTGTTGTACTCTTCACGCCACAGATGCCGTCTTGTATTGTACTCTTCACGCCACAGATGCCGTCTTGTATGGTACTCTTCACTCCACAGATGCCGTCTTGTGTTGTACTCGTTATGCCACAGATTCCGTCTTGTGTTGTACTCTTCACACCACAGATTCCGTCTCGTGTTGTACTCTTCATGCCACAGATTCCGTCTTGTGTTGTACTCTTCACATCACAGATACCGTCTTGTGTTGTACTCTTCATGCCACAGATTCCGTCTCATGTTGTACTCTACATGCCACAGATTCCGTCTTGTGTTGTACTCTTCACACCACAGATACCGTCTTGTGTTGTACTCTTCATGCCACAGATGCCGTCTTGTGTTGTACTCTTCACGCCACAGATGCCGCTTTTTATTGTACTCTTCACACCACAGATGTCGTCTTGTGTTGTACTCTTCATGCCACAGATTCCGTCTTGTGTTGTACTCTTCATGCCACAGATGACGTCTTGTGTTGTACTCTTCATGCCACAGATGCCGTCTTGTGTTGTACACCACAGATGCCGTCTTGTGTTGCACTCTTCACACCACAGATGCCGTCTTGTGTTGTACTCTTCAAACCACAGATGCCGTCTTGTGTTGTACTCTTCATGCCACAGATTCCGTCTTGTGTTGTACTCTTCACACCACAGATGCCGTCTTGTATTGTACTCTTCATGCCACAGATGCCGTCTTGTGTTGTACTCTTCATGCCACAGATGCCGTCTTGTGTTGTACTCTTAACACCACAGATGCCGTCTTGTGTTGTACTCTTCATGCCACAGATTCCGTCTTGTGTTGTACTCTTCATGCCACAGATTCCGTCTTGTGTTGTACTCTTCACACCACAGATGCCGTCTTGTGTTGTACTCTTCATGCCACAGATGCCGTCTTGTGTTGTACTCTTCATGCCACAGATTCCGTCTTATGTTGTACTCTTCATGCCACAGATTCCGTCTTGTGTTGTACTCTTCACACCACAGATGCCGTCTTGTGTTGTACTCTTCATGCCACAGATGCCGTCTTGTGTTGTACTCTTCATGCCACATATTCCGTCTTGTGTTGTACTCTTCATGCCACAGATGCCGTCTTGTGTTGTACTCTTCACGCCACAGATGCCGTCTTGTATTGTACTCTTCACGCCACAGATTCCGTCTCGTGTTGTACTCTTCATGCCACAGATTCCGTCTTGTGTTGTACTCTTCACACCACAGATACCGTCTTGTGTTGTACTCTTCATGCCACAGATTCCGTCTCGTGTTGTACTCTACATGCCACAGATTCCGTCTTGTGTTGTACTCTTCACGCCACAGATGCCTCTTTTTATTGTACTCTTCACACCAGAGATGTCGTCTTGTGTTGTACTCTTCATGCCACAGATTTCGTCTTGTGTTGTACTCTTCATGCCACAGATGACGTCTTGTGTTGTACTCTTCACGCCACAGATGCCGCTTTGTATTGTACTCTTCACACCACAGATGACGTCGTGTGTTGTGCTCTTCATGCCACAGATTCCGTCTTGTGTTGTACTCTTCATGTCACAGATGCCGTCTTGTGTTGTACTCTTCACGCCACAGATGCCGCTTTTTATTGTACTCTTCACACCACAGATGACGTCTTGTGTTGTACTCTTCACACCACAGATGCCGTCTTGTGTTGTACTCTTCATGCCACAGATGACATCTTGTGTTGTACTCTTCATGCCACAGATGACGTCTTGTGTTGTACTCTTCACACCACAGATGCCGTCTTGTGTTGCACTCTTCACACCACAGATGCCGTCTTGTATTGTACTCTTCATGCCACAGATGCCGCCTTGTGTTGTACTCTTCATGCCACAGATGCCGTCTTGTGTTGTACTCTTAACACCACAGATGCCGTCTTGTGTTGTACTCTTCATGCCACAGATTCCGTCTTGTGTTGTACTCTTTATGCCACAGATTCCGTCTTGTGTTGTACTCTTCACACCACAGATGCCGTCTTGTGTTGTACTCTTCATGCCACAGATGCCGTCTTGTGATGTACTCTTCATGCCACATATTCCGTCTTGTGTTGTACTCTTCATGCCACAGATGCCGTCTTGTGTTGTACTCTTCACGCCACAGATGCCGTCTTGTATTGTACTCTTCACGCCACAGATGCCGTCTTGTATGGTACTCTTCACTCCACAGATGCCGTCTTGTGTTGTACTCGTTATGCCACAGATTCCGTCTTGTGTTGTACTCTTCACACCACAGATTCCGTCTCGTGTTGTACTCTTCATGCCACAGATTCCGTCTTGTGTTGTACTCTTCACACCACAGATACCGTCTTGTGTTGTACTCTTCATGCCACAGATTCCGTCTCATGTTGTACTCTACATGCCACAGATTCCGTCTTGTGTTGTACTCTTCACACCACAGATACCGTCTTGTGTTGTACTCTTCATGCCACAGATGCCGTCTTGTGTTGTACTCTTCACGCCACAGATGCCGCTTTTTATTGTACTCTTCACACCACAGATGTCGTCTTGTGTTGTACTCTTCATGCCACAGATTCCGTCTTGTGTTGTACTCTTCATGCCACAGATGACGTCTTGTGTTGTACTCTTCATGCCACAGATGCCGTCTTGTGTTGTACACCACAGATGCCGTCTTGTGTTGCACTCTTCACACCACAGATGCCGTCTTGTGTTGTACTCTTCAAACCACAGATGCCGTCTTGTGTTGTACTCTTCATGCCACAGATTCCGTCTTGTGTTGTACTCTTCACACCACAGATGCCGTCTTGTATTGTACTCTTCATGCCACAGATGCCGTCTTGTGTTGTACTCTTCATGCCACAGATGCCGTCTTGTGTTGTACTCTTAACACCACAGATGCCGTCTTGTGTTGTACTCTTCATGCCACAGATTCCGTCTTGTGTTGTACTCTTCATGCCACAGATTCCGTCTTGTGTTGTACTCTTCACACCACAGATGCCGTCTTGTGTTGTACTCTTCATGCCACAGATGCCGTCTTGTGTTGTACTCTTCATGCCACAGATTCCGTCTTATGTTGTACTCTTCATGCCACAGATTCCGTCTTGTGTTGTACTCTTCACACCACAGATGCCGTCTTGTGTTGTACTCTTCATGCCACAGATGCCGTCTTGTGTTGTACTCTTCATGCCACATATTCCGTCTTGTGTTGTACTCTTCATGCCACAGATGCCGTCTTGTGTTGTACTCTTCACGCCACAGATGCCGTCTTGTATTGTACTCTTCACGCCACAGATTCCGTCTTGTGTTGTACTCTTCACACCACAGATACCGTCTTGTGTTGTACTCTTTATGCCACAGATTCCGTCTTGTGTTGTACTCTTCACACCACAGATTGCGTCTCGTGTTGTACTCTTCATGCCACAGATTCCGTCTTGTGTTGTACTCTTCACACCACAGATACCGTCTTATTTTGTACTCTTCATGCCACAGATTCCGTCTTGTGTTGTACTCTTCACACCACAGATACCGTCTTGCGTTGTACTCTTCACGCCACAGATGCCGCTTTTTATTGTACTCTTCACACCACAGATGTCGTCTTGTGTTGTACTCTTCATGCCACAGATTCCGTCTTGTGTTGTACTCTTCATGCCACAGATGACGTCTTGTGTTGTACTCTTCACGCCACAGATGCCGCTTTTTATTGTACTCTTCACACCACAGATGACGTCTTGTGTTGTACTCTTCATGCCACAGATTCCGTCTTGTGTTGTACTCTTCATGCCACAGATGCCGTCTTGTGTTGTACTCTTCACGCCACAGATGCCGCTTTTTATTGTACTTTTCACACCACAGATGACGTCTTGTGTTGTACTCTTCACACCACAGATGCCGTCTTGTGTTGTAATCTTCATGCCACAGATGAGGTCTTGTGTTGTACTCTTCATGCCACAGATGCCGTCTTGTGTTGTACTCTTCACACCACAGATGCCGTCTTGTGTTGTACTCTTCACGCCACAGATTCCGTCTTGTGTTGTACTCTTCATGCCACAGATGCCGTCTTGTGTTGTACTTTTTCATGCCACAGATGCCGTCTTGTGTTGTACTCTTCATGCCACAGATTCCGTCTTGTGTTGTACTCTTCACACCACAGATACCGTCTTGTGTTGTACTCTTCATGCCACAGATGGCGTCTTGTGTTGTACTCTTCACGCCACAGATGCCGCTTTTTATTGTACTCTTCACACCACAGATGTTGTCTTGTGTTGTACTCTTCATGCCACAGATTCTGTCTTACGTTGTACTCTTCACACCACAGATACCGTCTTGTGTTGTACTCTTTATGCCACAGATTCCGTCTTGTGTTGTACTCTTCACACCACAGATTCCGTCTCGTGTTGTACTCTTCATGCCACAGATTCCGTCTTGTGTTGTACTCTTCACACCACAGATACCGTCTTATTTTGTACTCTTCATGCCACAGATTCCGTCTCGTGTTGTACTCTACATGCCACAGATTCCGTCTTGTGTTGTACTCTTCACACCACAGATACCGTCTTGTGTTGTACTCTTCACGCCACAGATGCCGCTTTTTATTGTACTCTTCACACCACAGATGTCGTCTTGTGTTGTACTCTTCATGCCACAGATTCCGTCTTGTGTTGTACTCTTCATGCCACAGATGACGTCTTGTGTTGTACTCTTCACGCCACAGATGCCGCTTTTTATTGTACTCTTCACACCACAGATGACGTCTTGTGTTGTACTCTTCATGCCACAGATGAGGTCTTGTGTTGTACTCTTCATGCCACAGATGCCGTCTTGTATTGTACTCTTCACACCACAGATGCCGTCTTGTGTTGTACTCTTCACGGCACAGATTCATTCTTGTGTTGTACTCTTCATGCCACAGATGCCGTCTTGTGTTGTACTTTTTCATGCCACAGATGCCGTCTTGTGTTGTACTCTTCATGCCACAGATTCCGTCTTGTGTTGTACTCTTCACACCACAGATACCGTCTTGTGTTGTACTCTTCATGCCACAGATGCCGTCTTGTGTTGTACTCTTCACGCCACAGATGCCGCTTTTTATTGTACTCTTCACACCACAGATGTTGTCTTGTGTTGTACTCTTTATGCCACAGATTCCGTCTTGTGTTGTACTCTTCACACCACAGATTCCGTCTCGTGTTGTACTCTTCATGCCACAGATTCCGTCTTGTGTTGTACTCTTCACACCACAGATACCGTCTTATTTTGTACTCTTAATGCCACAGATTCCGTCTCGTGTTGTACTCTACATGCCACAGATTCCGTCTTGTGTTGTACTCTTCACACCACAGATACCGTCTTGTGTTGTACTCTTCACGCCACAGATGCCGCTTTTTATTGTACTCTTCACACCACAGATGTCGTCTTGTGTTGTACTCTTCATGCCACAGATTCCGTCTTGTGTTGTACTCTTCATGCCACAGATGACGTCTTGTGTTGTACTCTTCACGCCACAGATGCCGCTTTTTATTGTACTCTTCACACCACAGATGACGTCTTGTGTTGTACTCTTCATGCCACAGATTCCGTCTTGTGTTGTACTCTTCATGCCACAGATGCCGTCTTGTTTTGTACTCTTCACGCCACAGATGCCGCTTTTTATTGTACTTTTCACACCACAGATGACGTCTTGTGTTGTACTCTTCACACCACAGATGCCGTCTTGTGTTGTACTCTTCATGCCACAGATGAGGTCTTGTGTTGTACTCTTCATGCCACAGATGCCGTCTTGTGTTGTACTCTTCACACCACAGATGCCGTCTTGTGTTGTACTCTTCACGCCACAGATTCCGTCTTGTGTTGTACTCTTCATGCCACAGATGCCGTCTTGTGTTGTACTTTTTCATGCCACAGATGCCGTCTTGTGTTGTACTCTTCATGCCACAGATTCCGTCTTGTGTTGTACTCTTCACACCACAGATTCCGTCTCGTGTTGTACTCTTCATGCCACAGATTCCGTCTTGTGTTGTACTCTTCACACCACAGATACCGTCTTGTGTTGTACTCTTCATGCCACAGATTCCGTCTCGTGTTGTACTCTACATGCCACAGATTCCGTCTTGTGTTGTACTCTTCGCGCCACAGATGCCTCTTTTTATTGTACTCTTCACACCACAGATGTCGTCTTGTGTTGTACTCTTCATGCCACATATTTCGTCTTGTGTTGTACTCTTCATGCCACAGATGACGTCTTGTGTTGTACTCTTCACGCCACAGATGCCGCTTTTTATTGTACTCTTCACACCACAGATGACGTCTTGTGTTGTGCTCTTCATGCCACAGATTCCGTCTTGTGTTGTACTCTTCATGTCACAGATGCCGTCTTGTGTTGTACTCTTCACGCCACAGATGCCGCTTTTTATTGTACTCTTCACACCACAGATGACGTCTTGTGTTGTACTCTTCACACCACAGATGCCGTCTTGTGTTGTACTCTTCATGCCACAGATGACATCTTGTGTTGTACTCTTCATGCCACAGATGACGTCTTGTGTTGTACTCTTCACACCACAGATGCCGTCTTGTGTTGCACTCTTCACACCACAGATGCCGTCTTGTGTTGTACTCTTCATGCCACAGATGCCGTCTTGTGTTGTACTCTTCATGCCACAGATTCCGTCTTGTGTTGTACTCTTCACACCACAGATGCCGTCTTGTATTGTACTCTTCATGCCACAGATGCCGTCTTGTGTTGTACTCTTCATGTTACAGATGCCGTCTTGTGTTGTACTCTTAGCACCACAGATGCCGTCTTGTGTTGTACTCTTCATGCCACAGATTCCGTCTTGTGTTGTACTCTTTATGCCACAGATTCCGTCTTGTGTTGTACTCTTCACACCACAGATGCCGTCTTGTGTTGTACTCTTCATGCCACAGATGCCGTCTTATGTTGTACTCTTCATGCCACATATTCCGTCTTGTGTTGTACTCTTCATGCCACAGATGCCGTCTTGTGTTGTACTCTTCACGCCACAGATGCCGTCTTGTATTGTACTCTTCACGCCACAGATGCCGTCTTGTATGGTACTCTTCACGCCACAGATGCCGTCTTGTGTTGTACTCTTTATGCCACAGATTCCGTCTTGTGTTGTACTCTTCACACCACAGATTCCGTCTCGTGTTGTACTCTTCATGCCACAGATTCCGTCTTGTGTTGTACTCTTCACACCACAGATACCGTCTTGTGTTGTACTCTTCTTGCCACAGATTCCGTCTCATGTTGTACTCTACATGCCACAGATTCCGTCTTGTGTTGTACTCTTCACACCACAGATACCGTCTTGTGTTGTACTCTTCATGCCACAGATGCCGTCTTGTGTTGTACTCTTCACGCCACATATGCCGCTTTTTATTGTACTCTTCACACCACAGATGTCGTCTTGTGTTGTACTCTTCATGCCACAGATGACGTCTTGTGTTGTACTCTTCATGCCACAGATGCCGTCTTGTGTTGTACACCACAGATGCCGTCTTGTGTTGCACTCTTCACACCACAGATGCCGTCTTGTGTTTTACTCTTCATGCCACAGATTCCGTCTTGTGTTGTACTCTTCATGCCACAGATTCTGTCTTGTGTTGTACTCTTCACACCACAGATGCCGTCTTGTATTGTACTCTTCATGCCACAGATGCCGTCTTGTGTTGTACTCTTCATGCCACAGATGCCGTCTTGTGTTGTACTCTTAACACCACAGATGCCGTCTTGTGTTGTACTCTTCATGCCACAGATTCCGTCTTGTGTTGTACTCTTCATGCCACAGATTCTGTCTTGTGTTGTACTCTTCACACCACAGATGCCGTCTTGTGTTGTACTCTTCATGCCACAGATGCCGTCTTGTGTTGTACTCTTCATGCCACATATTCCGTCTTGTGTTGTACTCTACATGCCACAGATGCCGTCTTGTGTTGTACTCTTCACGCCACAGATGCCGTCTTGTATTGTACTCTTCACGCCACAGATTCCGTCTTGTGTTGTACTCTTCACACCACAGATACCGTCTTGTGTTGTACTCTTTATGCAACAGATTCCGTCTTGTGTTGTACTCTTCACACCACAGATTCCGTCTCGTGTTGTACTCTTCATGCCACAGATTCCGTCTTGTGTTGTACTCTTCACACCACAGATACCGTCTTGTGTTGTACTCTTCATGCCACAGATGCCGTCTTGTGTTGTACTCTTCACGCCACAGATGCCGCTTTTTATTGTACTCTTCACACCACAGATGTCGTCTTGTGTTGTACTCTTCATGCCACAGATTCCGTCTTGTGTTGTACTTTTCATGCCACAGATGACGTCTTGTGTTGTACTCTTCATGCCACAGATGCCGTCTTGTGTTGTACCTTTCACGCCACAGATGCCGTCTTGTATTGTACTCTTCACGCCACAGATGCCGTCTTGTATGGTACTCTCCACGCCACAGATGCCGTATTGTGTTGTACTCTTCACGCCACAGATGCCGTCTTGTGTTGTACTCTTCACGACACAGATTCCGTCTTGTGTTGTACTCTTCATGCCACAGATGCCGTCTTGTGTTGTACTCTTCATGCCACAGATGCCGTCTTGTATTGTACTCTTCACGCCACAGATTCCGTCTTGTGTTGTACTCTTCACACCACAGATACCGTCTTGTGTTGTACTCTTTATGCAACAGATTCCGTCTTGTGTTGTACTCTTCACACCACAGATTCCGTCTCGTGTTGTACTCTTCATGCCACAGATTCCGTCTTGTGTTGTACTCTTCACACCACAGATACCGTCTTGTGTTGTACTCTTCATGCCACAGATGCCGTCTTGTGTTGTACTCTTCACGCCACAGATGCCGCTTTTTATTGTACTCTTCACACCACAGATGTCGTCTTGTGTTGTACTCTTCATGCCACAGATTCCGTCTTGTGTTGTACTTTTCATGCCACAGATGACGTCTTGTGTTGTTCTCTTCATGCCACAGATGCCGTCTTGTGTTGTACCTTTCACGCCACAGATGCCGTCTTGTATTGTACTCTTCACGCCACAGATGCCGTCTTGTATGGTACTCTCCACGCCACAGATGCCGTATTGTGTTGTACTCTTCACGCCACAGATGCCGTCTTGTGTTGTACTCTTCACGACACAGATTCCGTCTTGTGTTGTACTGTTCATGCCACAGATGCCGTCTTGTGTTGTACTCTTCATGCCACAGATGCCGTCTTGTGTTGTACTCTTCACACCACAGATGCCGTCTTGTATTGTACTCTTCATGCCACAGATGCCGCCTTGTGTTGTACTCTTCATGCCACAGATGCCGTCTTGTGCTGTACTCTTAACACCACAGATGCCGTCTTGTGTTGTACTCTTCATGCCACAGATTCCGTCTTGTGTTGTACTCTTAGCACCACAGATGCCGTCTTGTGTTGTACTCTTCATGCCACAGATTCCGTCTTGTGTTGTACTCTTCACGCCACAGATGCCGCTTTTTATTGTACTCTTCACACCACAGATGTCGTCTTGTGTTGTACTCTTCATGCCACAGATTCCGTCTTGTGTTGTACTTTTCATGCCACAGATGACGTCTTGTGTTGTACTCTTCATGCCACAGATGCCGTCTTGTATGGTACTCTCCACGCCACAGATGCCGTATTGTGTTGTACTCTTCACGCCACAGATGCCGTCTTGTGTTGTACTCTTCACGCCACATATTCCGTCTTGTGTTGTACTCTTCATGCCACAGATGCCGTCTTGTGTTGTACTCTTCATGCCACAGATGCCGTCTTGTGTTGTACTCTTCATGCCACAGATTCCGTCTTGTGTTGTACTCTTCACACCACAGATGCCGTCTTGTATTGTACTCTTCATGCCACAGATGCCGCCTTGTGTTGTACTCTTCATGCCACAGATGCCGTCTTGTGCTGTACTCTTAACACCACAGATGCCGTCTTGTGTTGTACTCTTCATGCCACAGATTCCGTCTTGTGTTGTAGTCTTAGCACCACAGATGCCGTCTTGTGTTGTACTCTTCATGCCACAGATTCCGTGTTGTGTTGTACTCTTCATGCCACAGATTCCGTCTTGTGTTGTACTCTTCACACCACAGATGCCGCCTTGTGTTGTACCCTTCATGCCACAGATGCCGTCTTGTGTTGTACTCTTCATGCCACATATTCCGTCTTGTGTTGTACTCTTCATGCCACAGATGCCGTCTTGTATGGTACTCTTCACGCCACAGATGCCGTATTGTGTTGTACTCTTCACGCCACAGATGCCGTCTTGTGTTGTACTCTTCACACCACAGATGCCGTCTTGTGTTGTACTCTTCACACCACAGATGCCGTCTTGTGTTGTACTCTTCACGCCACAGATTCCGTCTTGTGTTGTACTCTTCATGCCACAGATGCCGCCTTGTGTTGTACTTTTTCATGCCACAGATGCCGTCTTGTGTTGTACTCTTCATGCCACAGATTCCGTCTTGTGTTGTACTCTTCACACCACAGATACTTTCTTGTGTTGTACTCTTCATGCCACAGATGCCGTCTTGTGTTGTACTCTTAACACCACAGATGCCGTCTTGTGTTGTACTCTTTATGCAACAGATTCCGTCTTGTGTTGTACTCTTCACACCACAGATTCCGTCTCGTGTTGTACTCTTCATGCCACAGATTCCATCTTGTATTGTACTCTTCACGCCACAGATTCCGTCTTGTGTTGTACTCTTCACACCACAGATACCGTCTTGTGTTGTACTCTTTATGCAACAGATTCCGTCTTGTGTTGTACTCTTCACACCACAGATTCCGTCTCGTGTTGTACTCTTCATGCCACAGATTCCGTCTTGTGTTGTACTCTTCACACCACAGATACCGTCTTGTGTTGTACTCTTCATGCCACAGATGCCGTCTTGTGTTGTACTCTTCACGCCACAGATGCCGCTTTTTATTGTACTCTTCACACCACAGATGTCGTCTTGTGTTGTACTCTTCATGCCACAGATTCCGTCTTGTGTTGTACTTTTCATGCCACAGATGACGTCTTGTGTTGTACTCTTCATGCCACAGATGCCGTCTTGTGTTGTACCTTTCACGCCACAGATGCCGTCTTGTATTGTACTCTTCACGCCACAGATGCCGTCTTGTATGGTACTCTCCACGCCACAGATGCCGTATTGTGTTGTACTCTTCACGCCACAGATGCCGTCTTGTGTTGTACTCTTCACGACACAGATTCCGTCTTGTGTTGTACTCTTCATGCCACAGATGCCGTCTTGTGTTGTACTCTTCATGCCACAGATGCCGTCTTGTGTTGTACTCTTCACACCACAGATGCCGTCTTGTATTGTACTCTTCATGCCACAGATGCCGCCTTGTGTTGTACTCTTCATGCCACAGATGCCGTCTTGTGCTGTACTCTTAACACCACAGATGCCGTCTTGTGTTGTACTCTTCATGCCACAGATTCCGTCTTGTGTTGTACTCTTAACACCACAGATGCCGTCTTGTGTTGTACTCTTCATGCCACAGATTCCGTCTTGTGTTGTACTCTTCACGCCACAGATGCCGCTTTTTATTGTACTCTTCACACCACAGATGTCGTCTTGTGTTGTACTCTTCATGCCACAGATTCCGTCTTGTGTTGTACTTTTCATGCCACAGATGACGTCTTGTGTTGTACTCTTCATGCCACAGATGCCGTCTTGTATGGTACTCTCCACGCCACAGATGCCGTATTGTGTTGTACTCTTCACGCCACAGATGCCGTCTTGTGTTGTACTCTTCACGCCACATATTCCGTCTTGTGTTGTACTCTTCATGCCACAGATGCCGTCTTGTGTTGTACTCTTCATGCCACAGATGCCGTCTTGTGTTGTACTCTTCATGCCACAGATTCCGTCTTGTGTTGTACTCTTCACACCACAGATGCCGTCTTGTATTGTACTCTTCATGCCACAGATTCCGTCTTGTGTTGTACTCTTAACACCACAGATGCCGTCTTGTGTTGTACTCTTCATGCCACAGATTCCGTGTTGTGTTGTACTCTTCATGCCACAGATTCCGTCTTGTGTTGTACTCTTCACACCACAGATGCCGCCTTGTGTTGTACCCTTCATGCCACAGATGCCGTCTTGTGTTGTACTCTTCATGCCACATATTCCGTCTTGTGTTGTACTCTTCATGCCACAGATGCCGTCTTGTATGGTACTCTTCACGCCACAGATGCCGTATTGTGTTGTACTCTTCACGCCACAGATGCCGTCTTGTGTTGTACTCTTCACACCACAGATGCCGTCTTGTGTTGTACTCTTCACACCACAGATGCCGTCTTGTGTTGTACTCTTCACGCCACAGATTCCGTCTTGTGTTGTACTCTTCATGCCACAGATGCCGCCTTGTGTTGTACTTTTTCATGCCACAGATGCCGTCTTGTGTTGTACTCTTCATGCCACAGATTCCGTCTTGTGTTGTACTCTTCACACCACAGATACTTTCTTGTGTTGTACTCTTCATGCCACAGATGCCGTCTTGTGTTGTACTCTTAACACCACAGATGCCGTCTTGTGTTGTACTCTTCATGCCACAGATTCCGTCTTGTGTTGTACTCTTCATGCCACAGATGCCGTCTTGTGCTGTACTCTTAACACCACAGATGCCGTCTTGTGTTGTACTCTTCATGCCACAGATTCCGTGTTGTGTTGGTACTCTTCATGCCACAGATTCCGTCTTGTGTTGTACTCTTCACACCACAAATGCCGCCTTGTGTTGTACCCTTCATGCCACAGATGCCGTCTTGTGTTGTACTCTTCATGCCACATATTCCGTCTTGTGTTATACTCTTCATGCCACAGATGACGTCTTGTGTTGTACTCTTCATGCCACAGATGACGTCTTGTGTTGTACTCTTCACACCACGGATGATGTCTTGTGCTGTACTCTTCACACCACAGATGCCGTCTTGTGTTGTACTCTTCATTCCACAGATGCCGTCTTGTGTTGTACTCTTCATGCCACAGATTCCGTCTTGTGTTGTACTCTTCACACCACAGATGCCGTCTTGTATTGTAATCTTCATGCCACAGATGCCGTATTGTGTTGTACTCTTCATGCCACATATGCCGTCTTGTATTGTACTCTTCATTCCACAGATGCCGTCTTGTGTTGTTCTATTCACACCACAGATGCCGTCCTGTGTTGTACTCTTCATGCCACACATGCCGTTTTGTGTTGTACTCTTCCCGCCACAGATGCCGTCTTGTGTTGTACTCTTCACGCCACCGATGCCGTCTTGTATTGTACTCTTCACACCAGAGATGCCGTCTTGTGTTGTACTCTTCATGCCACAGATGCCGTCTTGTGTTGTACTCTTCATGCCACATATGCCGTCTTGTGTTGTACTCTTAACACCACAGATGCCGTCTTGTGTTGTACTCTTCATGCCACAGATTCCGTCTTGTGTTGTACTCTTCATGCCACAGATTCTGTCTTGTGTTGTACTCTTCACACCACAGATGCCGTCTTGTGTTGTACTCTTCATGCCACAGATGCCGTCTTGTGTTGTACTCTTCATGCCACATATTCCGTCTTGTGTTGTACTCTACATGCCACAGATGCCGTCTTGTGTTGTACTCTTCACGCCACAGATGCCGTCTTGTATTGTACTCTTCACGCCACAGATTCTGTCTTGTGTTGTACTCTTCACACCACAGATACCGTCTTGTGTTGTACTCTTTATGCAACAGATTCCGTCTTGTGTTGTACTCTTCACACCACAGATTCCGTCTCGTGTTGTACTCTTCATGCCACAGATTCCGTCTTGTGTTGTACTCTTCACACCACAGATACCGTCTTGTGTTGTACTCTTCATGCCACAGATTCCGTGTTGTGTTGTACTCTTCATGCCACAGATTCCGTCTTGTGTTGTACTCTTCACACCACAGATGCCGCCTTGTGTTGTACCCTTCATGCCACAGATGCCGTCTTGTGTTGTACTCTTCATGCCACATATTCCGTCTTGTGTTGTACTCTTCATGCCACAGATGCCGTCTTGTATGGTACTCTTCACGCCACAGATGCCGTATTGTGTTGTACTCTTCACGCCACAGATGCCGTCTTGTGTTGTACTCTTCACACCACAGATGCCGTCTTGTGTTGTACTCTTCACACCACAGATGCCGTCTTGTGTTGTACTCTTCACGCCACAGATTCCGTCTTGTGTTGTACTCTTCATGCCACAGATGCCGCCTTGTGTTGTACTTTTTCATGCCACAGATGCCGTCTTGTGTTGTACTCTTCATGCCACAGATTCCGTCTTGTGTTGTACTCTTCACACCACAGATACTTTCTTGTGTTGTACTCTTCATGCCACAGATGCCGTCTTGTGTTGTACTCTTAACACCACAGATGCCGTCTTGTGTTGTACTCTTCATGCCACAGATTCCGTCTTGTGTTGTACTCTTCATGCCACAGATGCCGTCTTGTGCTGTACTCTTAACACCACAGATGCCGTCTTGTGTTGTACTCTTCATGCCACAGATTCCGTGTTGTGTTGTACTCTTCATGCCACAGATTCCGTCTTGTGTTGTACTCTTCACACCACAAATGCCGCCTTGTGTTGTACCCTTCATGCCACAGATGCCGTCTTGTGTTGTACTCTTCATGCCACATATTCCGTCTTGTGTTGTACTCTTCATGCCACAGATGACGTCTTGTGTTGTACTCTTCATGCCACAGATGACGTCTTGTGTTGTACTCTTCACACCACGGATGATGTCTTGTGCTGTACTCTTCACACCACAGATGCCGTCTTGTGTTGTACTCTTCATTCCACAGATGCCGTCTTGTGTTGTACTCTTCATGCCACAGATTCCGTCTTGTGTTGTACTCTTCACACCACAGATGCCGTCTTGTATTGTAATCTTCATGCCACAGATGCCGTATTGTGTTGTACTCTTCATGCCACATATGCCGTCTTGTATTGTACTCTTCATTCCACAGATGCCGTCTTGTGTTGTTC
Source organism: Flabesymbios commensalis (assembly GCA_964017125.1). Lineage (NCBI taxonomy): Eukaryota > Metazoa > Annelida > Polychaeta > Terebellida > Flabelligeridae > Flabesymbios > Flabesymbios commensalis. The sequence goes on along the minus strand of OZ024904.1, from coordinate 105,520,509 downwards.
TATTCACACCACAGATGCCGTCCTGTGTTGTACTCTTCATGCCACACATGCCGTTTTGTGTTGTACTCTTCCCGCCACAGATGCCGTCTTGTGTTGTACTCTTCACGCCACCGATGCCGTCTTGTATTGTACTCTTCACACCAGAGATGCCGTCTTGTGTTGTACTCTTCATGCCACAGATGCCGTCTTGTGTTGTACTCTTCATGCCACATATGCCGTCTTGTGTTGTACTCTTAACACCACAGATGCCGTCTTGTGTTGTACTCTTCATGCCACAGATTCCGTCTTGTGTTGTACTCTTCATGCCACAGATTCTGTCTTGTGTTGTACTCTTCACACCACAGATGCCGTCTTGTGTTGTACTCTTCATGCCACAGATGCCGTCTTGTGTTGTACTCTTCATGCCACATATTCCGTCTTGTGTTGTACTCTACATGCCACAGATGCCGTCTTGTGTTGTACTCTTCACGCCACAGATGCCGTCTTGTATTGTACTCTTCACGCCACAGATTCTGTCTTGTGTTGTACTCTTCACACCACAGATACCGTCTTGTGTTGTACTCTTTATGCAACAGATTCCGTCTTGTGTTGTACTCTTCACACCACAGATTCCGTCTCGTGTTGTACTCTTCATGCCACAGATTCCGTCTTGTGTTGTACTCTTCACACCACAGATACCGTCTTGTGTTGTACTCTTCATGCCACAGATGCCGTCTTGTGTTGTACTCTTCACGCCACAGATGCCGCTTTTTATTGTACTCTTCACACCACAGATGTCGTCTTGTGTTGTACTCTTCATGCCACAGATTCCGTCTTGTGTTGTACTTTTCATGCCACAGATGACGTCTTGTGTTGTACTCTTCATGCCACAGATGCCGTCTTGTGTTGTACCTTTCACGCCACAGATGCCGTCTTGTATTGTACTCTTCACGCCACAGATGCCGTCTTGTATGGTACTCTCCACGCCACAGATGCCGTATTGTGTTGTACTCTTCACGCCACAGATGCCGTCTTGTGTTGTACTCTTCACGACACAGATTCCGTCTTGTGTTGTACTCTTCATGCCACAGATGCCGTCTTGTGTTGTACTCTTCATGCCACAGATGCCGTCTTGTATTGTACTCTTCACGCCACAGATTCCGTCTTGTGTTGTACTCTTCACACCACAGATACCGTCTTGTGTTGTACTCTTTATGCAACAGATTCCGTCTTGTGTTGTACTCTTCACACCACAGATTCCGTCTCGTGTTGTACTCTTCATGCCACAGATTCCGTCTTGTGTTGTACTCTTCACACCACAGATAGCGTCTTGTGTTGTACTCTTCATGCCACAGATGCCGTCTTGTGTTGTACTCTTCACGCCACAGATGCCGCTTTTTATTGTACTCTTCACACCACAGATGTCGTCTTGTGTTGTACTCTTCATGCCACAGATTCCGTCTTGTGTTGTACTTTTCATGCCACAGATGACGTCTTGTGTTGTACTCTTCATGCCACAGATGCCGTCTTGTGTTGTACCTTTCACGCCACAGATGCCGTCTTGTATTGTACTCTTCACGCCACAGATGCCGTCTTGTATGGTACTCTCCACGCCACAGATGCCGTATTGTGTTGTACTCTTCACGCCACAGATGCCGTCTTGTGTTGTACTCTTCACGACACAGATTCCGTCTTGTGTTGTACTCTTCATGCCACAGATGCCGTCTTGTGTTGTACTCTTCATGCCACAGATGCCGTCTTGTGTTGTACTCTTCACACCACAGATGCCGTCTTGTATTGTACTCTTCATGCCACAGATGCCGCCTTGTGTTGTACTCTTCATGCCACAGATGCCGTCTTGTGCTGTACTCTTAACACCACAGATGCCGTCTTGTGTTGTACTCTTCATGCCACAGATTCCGTCTTGTGTTGTACTCTTAACACCACAGATGCCGTCTTGTGTTGTACTCTTCATGCCACAGATTCCGTCTTGTGTTGTACTCTTCACGCCACAGATGCCGCTTTTTATTGTACTCTTCACACCACACATGTCGTCTTGTGTTGTACTCTTCATGCCACAGATTCCGTCTTGTGTTGTACTTTTCATGCCACAGATGACGTCTTGTGTTGTACTCTTCATGTCACAGATGCCGTCTTGTATGGTACTCTCCACGCCACAGATGCCGTATTGTGTTGTACTCTTCACGCCACAGATGCCGTCTTGTGTTGTACTCTTCATGCCACAGATGCCGTCTTGTGTTGTACTCTTCATGCCACAGATGCCGTCTTGTATTGTACTCTTCACGCCACAGATTCCGTCTTGTGTTGTACTCTTCACACCACAGATACCGTCTTGTGTTGTACTCTTTATGCAACAGATTCCGTCTTGTGTTGTACTCTTCACACCACAGATTCCGTCTCGTGTTGTACTCTTCATGCCACAGATTCCGTCTTGTGTTGTACTCTTCACACCACAGATACCGTCTTGTGTTGTACTCTTCATGCCACAGATGCCGTCTTGTGCTGTACTCTTAACATCACAGATGCCGTCTTGTGTTGTACTCTTCATGCCACAGATTCCGTCTTGTGTTGTACTCTTAACACCACAGATGCCGTCTTGTGTTGTACTCTTCATGCCACAGATTCCGTCTTGTGTTGTACTCTTCACGCCACAGATGCCGCTTTTTATTGTACTCTTCACACCACAGATGTCGTCTTGTGTTGTACTCTTCATGCCACAGATTCCGTCTTGTGTTGTACTTTTCATGCCACAGATGACGTCTTGTGTTGTACTCTTCATGCCACAGATGCCGTCTTGTATGGTACTCTCCACGCCACAGATGCCGTATTGTGTTGTACTCTTCACGCCACAGATGCCGTCTTGTGTTGTACTCTTCACGCCACATATTCCGTCTTGTGTTGTACTCTTCATGCCACAGATGCCGTCTTGTGTTGTACTCTTCATGCCACAGATGCCGTCTTGTGTTGTACTCTTCATGCCACAGATTCCGTCTTGTGTTGTACTCTTCACACCACAGATGCCGTCTTGTATTGTACTCTTCATGCCACAGATGCCGCCTTGTGTTGTACTCTTCATGCCACAGATGCCGTCTTGTGCTGTACTCTTAACACCACAGATGCCGTCTTGTGTTGTACTCTTCATGCCACAGATTCCGTCTTGTGTTGTACTCTTAACACCACAGATGCCGTCTTGTGTTGTACTCTTCATGCCACAGATTCCGTGTTGTGTTGTACTCTTCATGCCACAGATTCCGTCTTGTGTTGTACTCTTCACACCACAGATGCCGCCTTGTGTTGTACCCTTCATGCCACAGATGCCGTCTTGTGTTGTACTCTTCATGCCACATATTCCGTCTTGTGTTGTACTCTTCATGCCACAGATGCCGTCTTGTATGGTACTCTTCACGCCACAGATGCCGTATTGTGTTGTACTCTTCACGCCACAGATGCCGTCTTGTGTTGTACTCTTCACACCACAGATGCCGTCTTGTGTTGTACTCTTCACACCAGAGATGCCGTCTTGTGTTGTACTCTTCACGCCACAGATTCCGTCTTGTGTTGTACTCTTCATGCCACAGATGCCGCCTTGTGTTGTACTTTTTCATGCCACAGATGCCGTCTTGTGTTGTACTCTTCATGCCACAGATTCCGTCTTGTGTTGTACTCTTCACACCACAGATACTTTCTTGTGTTGTACTCTTCATGCCACAGATGCCGTCTTGTGTTGTACTCTTAACACCACAGATGCCGTCTTGTGTTGTACTCTTCATGCCACAGATTCCGTCTTGTGTTGTACTCTTCATGCCACAGATGCCGTCTTGTGCTGTACTCTTAACACCACAGATGCCGTCTTGTGTTGTACTCTTCATGCCACAGATTCCGTGTTGTGTTGTACTCTTCATGCCACAGATTCCGTCTTGTGTTGTACTCTTCACACCACAAATGCCGCCTTGTGTTGTACCCTTCATGCCACAGATGCCGTCTTGTGTTGTACTCTTCATGCCACATATTCCGTCTTGTGTTGTACTCTTCATGCCACAGATGACGTCTTGTGTTGTACTCTTCATGCCACAGATGACGTCTTGTGTTGTACTCTTCACACCACGGATGATGTCTTGTGTTGTACTCTTCACACCACAGATGCCGTCTTGTGTTGTACTCTTCATTCCACAGATGCCGTCTTGTGTTGTACTCTTCATGCCACAGATTCCGTCTTGTGTTGTACTCTTCACACCACAGATGCCGTCTTGTATTGTAATCTTCATGCCACAGATGCCGTATTGTGTTGTACTCTTCATGCCACATATGCCGTCTTGTATTGTACTTTTCATTCCACAGATGCCGTCTTGTGTTGTTCTATTCACACCACAGATGCCGTCCTGTGTTGTACTCTTCATGCCACACATGCCGTTTTGTGTTGTACTCTTCCCGCCACAGATGCCGTCTTGTGTTGTACTCTTCACGCCACCGATGCCGTCTTGTATTGTACTCTTCACACCAGAGATGCCGTCTTGTGTTGTACTCTTCATGCCACAGATGCCGTCTTGTGTTGTACTCTTCATGCCACATATGCCGTCTTGTGTTGTACTCTTAACACCACAGATGCCGTCTTGTGTTGTACTCTTCATGCCACAGATTCCGTCTTGTGTTGTACTCTTCATGCCACAGATTCTGTCTTGTGTTGTACTCTTCACACCACAGATGCCGTCTTGTGTTGTACTCTTCATGCCACAGATGCCGTCTTGTGTTGTACTCTTCATGCCACATATTCCGTCTTGTGTTGTACTCTACATGCCACAGATGCCGTCTTGTGTTGTACTCTTCACGCCACAGATGCCGTCTTGTATTGTACTCTTCACGCCACAGATTCCGTCTTGTGTTGTACTCTTCACACCACAGATACCGTCTTGTGTTGTACTCTTTATGCAACAGATTCCGTCTTGTGTTGTACTCTTCACACCACAGATTCCGTCTCGTGTTGTACTCTTCATGCCACAGATTCCGTCTTGTGTTGTACTCTTCACACCACAGATACCGTCTTGTGTTGTACTCTTCATGCCACAGATGCCGTCTTGTGTTGTACTCTTCACGCCACAGATGCCGCTTTTTATTGTACTCTTCACACCACAGATGTCGTCTTGTGTTGTACTCTTCATGCCACAGATTCCGTCTTGTGTTGTACTTTTCATGCCACAGATGACGTCTTGTGTTGTACTCTTCATGCCACAGATGCCGTCTTGTGTTGTACCTTTCACGCCACAGATGCCGTCTTGTATTGTACTCTTCACGCCACAGATGCCGTCTTGTATGGTACTCTCCACGCCACAGATGCCGTATTGTGTTGTACTCTTCACGCCACAGATGCCGTCTTGTGTTGTACTCTTCACGACACAGATTCCGTCTTGTGTTGTACTCTTCATGCCACAGATGCCGTCTTGTGTTGTACTCTTCATGCCACAGATGCCGTTTTGTATTGTACTCTTCACGCCACAGATTCCGTCTTGTGTTGTACTCTTCACACCACAGATACCGTCTTGTGTTGTACTCTTTATGCAACAGATTCCGTCTTGTGTTGTACTCTTCACACCACAGATTCCGTCTCGTGTTGTACTCTTCACGACACAGATTCCGTCTTGTGTTGTACTCTTCATGCCACAGATGCCGTCTTGTGTTGTACTCTTCATGCCACAGATGCCGTCTTGTGTTGTACTCTTCACACCACAGATGCCGTCTTGTATTGTACTCTTCATGCCACAGATGCCGCCTTGTGTTGTACTCTTCATGCCACAGATGCCGTCTTGTGTTGTACTCTTCACACCACAGATACCGTCTTGTGTTGTACTCTTCATGCCACAGATGCCGTCTTGTGTTGTACTCTTCACGCCACAGATGCCGCTTTTTATTGTACTCTTCACACCACAGATGTCGTCTTGTGTTGTACTCTTCATGCCACAGATTCCGTCTTGTGTTGTACTTTTCATGCCACAGATGACGTCTTGTGTTGTACTCTTCATGCCACAGATGCCGTCTTGTGTTGTACCTTTCACGCCACAGATGCCGTCTTGTATTGTACTCTTCACGCCACAGATGCCGTCTTGTATGGTACTCTCCACGCCACAGATGCCGTATTGTGTTGTACTCTTCACGCCACAGATGCCGTCTTGTGTTGTACTCTTCACGACACAGATTCCGTCTTGTGTTGTACTCTTCATGCCACAGATGCCGTCTTGTGTTGTACTCTTCATGCCACAGATGCCGTCTTGTGTTGTACTCTTCACACCACAGATGCCGTCTTGTATTGTACTCTTCATGCCAAAGATGCCGCCTTGTGTTGTACTCTTCATGCCACAGATGCCGTCTTGTGCTGTACTCTTAACACCACAGATGCCGTCTTGTGTTGTACTCTTCATGCCACAGATTCCGTCTTGTGTTGTACTCTTAACACCACAGATGCCGTCTTGTGTTGTACTCTTCATGCCACAGATTCCGTCTTGTGTTGTACTCTTCACGCCACAGATGCCGCTTTTTATTGTACTCTTCACACCACACATGTCGTCTTGTGTTGTACTCTTCATGCCACAGATTCCGTCTTGTGTTGTACTTTTCATGCCACAGATGACGTCTTGTGTTGTACTCTTCATGCCACAGATGCCGTCTTGTATGGTACTCTCCACGCCACAGATGCCGTATTGTGTTGTACTCTTCACGCCACAGATGCCGTCTTGTGTTGTACTCTTCACGCCACATATTCCGTCTTGTGTTGTACTCTTCATGCCACAGATGCCGTCTTGTGTTGTACTCTTCATGCCACAGATGCCGTCTTGTGTTGTATTCTTCATGCCACAGATTCCGTCTTGTGTTGTACTCTTCACACCACAGATGCCGTCTTGTATTGAACTCTTCATGCCACAGATGCCGCCTTGTGTTGTACTCTTCATGCCACAGATGCCGTCTTGTGCTGTACTCTTAACACCACAGATGCCGTCTTGTGTTGTACTCTTCATGCCACAGATTCCGTCTTGTGTTGTACTCTTAACACCACAGATGCCGTCTTGTGTTGTACTCTTCATGCCACAGATTCCGTGTTGTGTTGTACTCTTCATGCCACAGATTCCGTCTTGTGTTGTACTCTTCACACCACAGATGCCGCCTTGTGTTGTACCCTTCATGCCACAGATGCCGTCTTGTGTTGTACTCTTCATGCCACATATTCCGTCTTGTGTTGTACTCTTCATGCCACAGATGCCGTCTTGTATGGTACTCTTCACGCCACAGATGCCGTATTGTGTTGTACTCTTCACGCCACAGATGCCGTCTTGTGTTGTACTCTTCACACCACAGATGCCGTCTTGTGTTGTACTCTTCACACCACAGATGCCGTCTTGTGTTGTACTCTTCACGCCACAGATTCCGTCTTGTGTTGTACTCTTCATGCCACAGATGCCGCCTTGTGTTGTACTTTTTCATGCCACAGATGCCGTCTTGTGTTGTACTCTTCATGCCACAGATTCCGTCTTGTGTTGTACTCTTCACACCACAGATACTTTCTTGTGTTGTACTCTTCATGCCACAGATGCCGTCTTGTGTTGTACTCTTGACACCACAGATGCCGTCTTGTGTTGTACTCTTTATGCAACAGATTCCGTCTTGTGTTGTACTCTTCACACCACAGATTCCGTCTCGTGTTGTACTCTTCATGCCACAGATTCCGTCTTGTATTGTACTCTTCACGCCACAGATTCCGTCTTGTGTTGTACTCTTCACACCACAGATACCGTCTTGTGTTGTACTCTTCACGCCACAGATGCCGCTTTTTATTGTACTCTTCACACCACAGATGTCGTCTTGTGTTGTACTCTTCATGCCACAGATTCCGTCTTGTGTTGTACTTTTCATGCCACAGATGACGTCTTGTGTTGTACTCTTCATGCCACAGATGCCGTCTTGTGTTGTACCTTTCACGCCACAGATGCCGTCTTGTATTGTACTCTTCACGCCACAGATGCCGTCTTGTATGGTACTCTCCACGCCACAGATGCCGTATTGTGTTGTACTCTTCACGCCACAGATGCCGTCTTGGGTTGTACTCTTCACGACACAGATTCCGTCTTGTGTTGTACTCTTCATGCCACAGATGCCGTCTTGTGTTGTACTCTTCATGCCACAGATGCCGTCTTGTGTTGTACTCTTCACACCACAGATGCCGTCTTGTATTGTACTCTTCATGCCACAGATGCCGCCTTGTGTTGTACTCTTCATGCCACAGATGCCGTCTTGTGCTGTACTCTTAACACCACAGATGCCGTCTTGTGTTGTACTCTTCATGCCACAGATTCCGTCTTGTGTTGTACTCTTAACACCACAGATGCCGTCTTGTGTTGTACTCTTCATGCCACAGATTCCGTCTTGTGTTGTACTCTTCACGCCACAGATGCCGCTTTTTATTGTACTCTTCACACCACAGATGTCGTCTTGTGTTGTACTCTTCATGCCACAGATTCCGTCTTGTGTTGTACTTTTCATGCCACAGATGACGTCTTGTGTTGTACTCTTCATGCCACAGATGCCGTCTTGTATGGTACTCTCCACGCCACAGATGCCGTATTGTGTTGTACTCTTCACGCCACAGATGCCGTCTTGTGTTGTACTCTTCACGCCACATATTCCGTCTTGTGTTGTACTCTTCATGCCACAGATGCCGTCTTGTGTTGTACTCTTCATGCCACAGATGCCGTCTTGTGTTGTACTCTTCATGCCACAGATTCCGTCTTGTGTTGTACTCTTCACACCACAGATGCCGTCTTGTATTGTACTCTTCATGCCACAGATGCCGCCTTGTGTTGTACTCTTCATGCCACAGATGCCGTCTTGTGCTGTACTCTTAACACCACAGATGCCGTCTTGTGTTGTACTCTTCATGCCACAGATTCCGTCTTGTGTTGTACTCTTAACACCACAGATGCCGTCTTGTGTTGTACTCTTCATGCCACAGATTGCGTGTTGTGTTGTACTCTTCATGCCACAGATTCCGTCTTGTGTTGTACTCTTCACACCACAGATGCCGCCTTGTGTTGTACCCTTCATGCCACAGATGCCGTCTTGTGTTGTACTCTTCATGCCACATATTCCGTCTTGTGTTGTACTCTTCATGCCACAGATGCCGTCTTGTATGGTACTCTTCACGCCACAGATGCCGTATTGTGTTGTACTCTTCACGCCACAGATGCCGTCTTGTGTTGTACTCTTCACACCACAGATGCCGTCTTGTGTTGTACTCTTCTTGCCACAGATGCCGTCTTGTGTTGTACTCTTCACGCCACAGATTCCGTCTTGTGTTGTACTCTTCATGCCACAGATGCCGCCTTGTGTTGTACTTTTTCATGCCACAGATGCCGTCTTGTGTTGTACTCTTCATGCCACAGATTCCGTCTTGTGTTGTACTCTTCACACCACAGATACTTTCTTGTGTTGTACTCTTCATGCCACAGATGCCGTCTTGTGTTGTACTCTTAACACCACAGATGCCGTCTTGTGTTGTACTCTTCATGCCACAGATTCCGTCTTGTGTTGTACTCTTCATGCCACAGATGCCGTCTTGTGCTGTACTCTTAACACCACAGATGCCGTCTTGTGTTGTACTCTTCATGCCACAGATTCCGTGTTGTGTTGTACTCTTCATGCCACAGATTCCGTCTTGTGTTGTACTCTTCACACCACAAACGCCGCCTTGTGTTGTACCCTTCATGCCACAGATGCCGTCTTGTGTTGTACTCTTCATGCCACATATTCCGTCTTGTGTTGTACTCTTTATGCCACAGATGACGTCTTGTGTTGTACTCTTCATGCCACAGATGACGTCTTGTGTTGTACTCTTCACACCACGGATGATGTCTTGTGTTGTACTCTTCACACCACAGATGCCGTCTTGTGTTGTACTCTTCATTCCACAGATGCCGTCTTGTGTTGTACTCTTCATGCCACAGATTCCGTCTTGTGTTGTACTCTTCACACCACAGATGCCGTCTTGTATTGTAATCTTCATGCCACAGATGCCGTATTGTGTTGTACTCTTCATGCCACATATGCCGTCTTGTATTGTACTCTTCATTCCACAGATGCCGTCTTGTGTTGTTCTATTCACACCACAGATGCCGTCCTGTGTTGTACTCTTCATGCCACACATGCCGTTTTGTGTTGTACTCTTCCCGCCACAGATGCCGTCTTGTGTTGTACTCTTCACGCCACCGATGCCGTCTTGTATTGTACTCTTCACACCAGAGATGCCGTCTTGTGTTGTACTCTTCATGCCACAGATGCCGTCTTGTGTTGTACTCTTCATGCCACATATGCCGTCTTGTGTTGTACTCTTCATGCCATAGATGCCGTCTTGTATTGTACTCTTCATGCCACACATGCCGTCTTGTGTTGTACTCTTCAGGCCACAGATGCCGTCTTGTGTTGTACTCTTCACACCACAGATGCCGTCTTGTGTTGTACTCTTCACACCACAGATTCCGTCTTGTGTTGTACTCTTCACGCCACAGATGCCGTCTTGTGTTGTACTCTTCACGCCACAGATTCCGTCTACAGATGCCGTCTTGTGTTGTACTCTTCATGCCACAGATGCCGTCTTGTTTTGTACTCTTCATGCCACAGATGCCGTCTTGTGTTGTACTTTTCATGCCACAAATGCCGTCTTGTGTTGTACTCTTCACGCCACAGATGCCGTCTTGTGTTGTACTCTTCACGCCACAGATGCCGTCTTGTGTTGTACTCTTCACGCCACAGATGCCGTCTTGTGTTGTACTCTTCACGCCACAGATGCCGTCCTGTGTTGTACTCTTCACGCCACAGATGCCGCCTTGTATTGTACTCTCGACGCCACAGATGCCGTATGGTGTTGTACTCTTCACGCCACAGATGCCGTCTTGTGTTGTACTCTTCACACCACAGATGCCGTCTTGTGTTGTACTCTTCACACCACAGATGCCGTCTTGTGTTGTACTCTTCACGCCACAGATTCCGTCTTGTGTTGTACTCTTCATGCCACAGATGCCGTCTTGTGTTGTACTCTTCACACCACAGATGCCGTCTTGTGTTGTACTCTTCATGCCACAGATTCCGTCTTGTGTTTTACTCTTCACGCCACAGATGATGTCTTGTGCTGTACTCTTCACGCCACAGATGCCGTATTGTGTTGTACTCTTCATGCCACAGATGCCGTCTTGTATTGTACTCTTCATCCCACAGATGCCATCTTGTGTTGTACTATTCACACCACAGATGCCGTCCTGTGTTGTACTCTTCATGCCACACATGCCGTCTTGTGTTGTACTCTTCCCGCCACAGATGCCGTCTTGTGTTGTACTCTCCACGCCACAGATGCCGTCTTGTATTGTACTCTTCACACCAGAGATGCCGTCTTGTGTTGTACTCTTCATGCCACAGATGCCGTCTTGTGTTGTACTCTTCATGCCACATATGCCGTCTTGTGTTGTACTCTTCATGCCATAGATGCCGTCTTGTATTGTACTCTTCATGCCACAGATACCGTCTTGTGTTGTACTCTTCATGCCACAGATGCCGTCTTGTGTTGTACTCTTCACACCACAAATGCCGTCTTGTGTTGTACTCTTCACACCACAGATTCCGTCTTGTGTTGTACTCTTCACGCCACAGATGCCGTCTTGTGTTGTACTCTTCACGCCACCGATTCCGTCTACAGATGCCGTCTTGTATTGTACTCTTTAAACCACAGATGCCATATTGTTTTGTACTCTTCATGCCACAGATGCCGTCTTGTGTTGTACTCTTCATGCCACAAATGCCGTCTTGTGTTGTACTCTTCACGCCACCGATTCCGTCTACAGATGCCGTCTTGTATTGTACTCTTTAAACCACAGATGCCATATTGTTTTGTACTCTTCATGCCACAGATGCCGTCTTGTGTTGTACTCTTCATGCCACAAATGCCGTCTTGTGTTGTACTCTCCACGCCACAGATGCCGTCTTGTATTTTACTCTTCATGCCACAGATGCCGTCTTGTGTTGTACTCTTCACGCCACAGATGCCGTCTTGTATAGTACTCTTCACGCCACAGATGCCGTCTTGTGTTGTACTCTTCACGCCACAGATGCCGTCTTGTGTTGTACTCTTCACGCCACAGATGCCGTCTACAGATGCCGTCTTGTGTTGTACTCTTCTTGCCACAGATGCCGTCTTGTTTTGTACTCTTCATGCCACAGATGCCGTCTTGTGTTGTACTTTTCATGCCACACATGCCGTCTTGTATTGTACTCTTCATGTCACAGATGCCGTCTTGTGTTGTACTCTTCACGCCACAGATGCCGTCTTGGGTTGTACTCTTCACGCCACAGATGCCGTCTTGTGTTGTACTCTTCACGCCACAGATGCCGTCTTGTGTTGTACTCTTTACGCCACAGATGCCGTCTTGTATTGTACTCTTCACGCCACAGATGCCGTATTGTGTTGTACTCTTCACGCCACAGATGCCGTCTTGTGTTGTACTCTTCACACCACAGATGCCGTCTTGAGTTGTACTCTTCACACCACAGATGCCGTCTTGTGTTGTACTCTTCACGCCACAGATTCCGTCTTGTGTTGTACTCTTCATGCCACAGATGCCGTCTTGTGTTGTACTTTTTCATGTCACAGATGCCGTCTTGTGTTGTACTCTTCATGCCACACATGCCGTCTTGTGCTGTACTCTTCACACCACAGATGCCGTCTTGTGTTGTACTCTTCACACCACAGATGCCGTCTTGAGTTGTACTCTTCATGCCACAGATTCCGTCTTGTGTTGTACTCTTCATGCCACAGATGCCGTCTTGTGTTGTACTCTTCATGCCACAAATGCCGTCTTGTTTTGTACTCTTCATGCCACACATGCTGTCTTGTGTTGTACTCTTCACACCACCGATGCCGTCTTGTTTTGTACTCTTCATTCCACACATGCTGTCTTGTGTTGTACTCTTCACACCACCGATGCCGTCTTGTGTTGTACTCTTCATGCCACAGATCCCGTCTTGTGTTGTACTCTTCACGCCACAGATGCCGTCTTGTGTTTTACTCTTCACACCACAGATGCCGTCTTGTGTTGTACTCTTCATGCCACAGATGCCGTCTTGTGTTGTACTCTTCATGCCACAGATGCCGTCTTGTATTGTACTCTTCATGCCACAGATTCCGTCTTGTGTTGTACTCTTCACGCCACAGATGCCGTCTTGTGTAGTACTCTTCACGCCACAGATTCCGTCTACAGATGCCGTCTTGTATTGTACTTTTTAAACCACAGATGCCATATTGTTTTGTACTCTTCATGCCACAGATGCCGTCTTGTGTTGTACTCTTCATGCCACAAATGCCGTCTTGTGTTGTACTCTTCACGCCACAGATGCCGTCTTGTATTGTACTCTTCATGCCACAGATGCCGTCTTGTGTTGTACTCTTCATGCCACAGATGCCGTCTTGTATAGTCCTCTTCACGCCACAGATGCCGTCTTGTATAGTACTATTCACGCCACAGATGCCGTCTTGTGTTGTACTCTTCACGCCACAGATGCCGTCTACAGATGCCGTCTTGTGTTGTACTCTTCATGCCACAGATGCCGTCTTGTTTTGTACTCTTCATGCCACAGATGCCGTCTTATGTTGTACTTTTCATGCCACACATGCCGTCTTTTATTGTACTCTTCATGTCACAGATGCCGTCTTGTGTTGTACTCTTCACGCCACAGATGCCGTCTTGTGTTGTACTCTTCACGCCACAGATGCCGTCTTGTGTTGTACTCTTCATGCCACAGATGCCGTCTTGTGTTGTACTCTTCACGCCACATATGCCGTCTACAGATGCCGTCTTGTGTTGTACTCTTCACACCACAGATGCCGTCTTGTGTTGTACTATTCACACCACAGATACCGTCTTGTGTTGTACTCTTCACACAACAGATGCCGTCTTGTGTTGTACTCTTCACACCAAAGATGCCGTCTTGTGATGTACTCTTCAAACCACTGATGGCGTCTTGTGTTGTACTCTTCACACCACAGATGCCGTCTTGTGTTTTACTCTTCATGCCAAAGATTCCGTCTTGTGTTGTACTCTTCATGGCACAGATGCCGTCTTGTGTTGTACTCTTCATGTCACAGTTGCCGTCTTGTGTTGTACTCTTCACACCACAGATGCCGTCTTGTGTTGTACTCTTCATGCCACAGATACCGTCTTGTATTGTACTCTTCACGCCACAGATGCCGTCTTGTATTGTACTCTTCATGCCACAGATGCCGTCTTGTGTTGTAGTCTTCACGCCACAGATGCCGTCTTGTGTTGTACTCTTCATGGCACAGATGCCGTCTTGTGTTGTACTCTTCACGCCACAGATGCCGTCTTGTGTTGTACTCTTCACGCCACAGATGCCGTGTTGAGCTGTACTCTTCACGCCACAGATGCCGTCTTGTGTTGTAATCTTCATGCCACAGATGCCGTCTTGCATAGTACTCTTCACGCCACAGATGCCGTCTTGTGTTGTACTCTTCACGCCACAGATGCCGTCTTGTGTTGTACTCTTCACGCCACAGATGCAGTCTTGTGTTGTACTCTTCACGCCACAGATGCCGTGATGTGTTGTACTTTTCACGCCACAGATGCCGTCTACAGATGCCGTCTTGTGTTCTACTCTTCACACTAAAGATGCCGTCTTGTGTTGTACTCTTAATGCCACAGATGCCATCTTGTGTTGTACTCTTCACACCACAGATGCCGACTTGTATTGTTCTCTTCATGCCACAGATGCCGTCTTGTGTTGTACTCTCCAAACCACAGATGCCGTCTTGTTTTGTACTCTTCATGCCACAGATGCCGTCTTGTGTTGTACTCTTCATGCCACAGATGCCGTCTTGTATTGTACTCTTCATGCCACAGATCCCGTCTTGTATTGTACTATCCTTTGTAGTTGTTGCTGGTCGTGTGATCTGGGTCTATCTTTTCAGTTGTAGTTGTTCCTGGTCGTGTGATCTGTGTCTATCTTTTCAGTTGTAGTTGTTCCTGGTCGTGTGTTCTGGGTCTATCTTTTAAGTTGTAGTTGTTCCTGGTCGTGTGTTCTGGGTCTATCTTTTCAATTGTAGTTGTTCCTGGTCGTGTGATCTGGGTCTATCTTTTCAGTTGTAGTTGCTCCTGGTGATCTGGGTCTATCTTTTCAGTTGTAGTTGTTGCTGGTCGTGTGATCTGGGTCTATCTTTTCAGTTGTAGTTGTTCCTGGTCGTGTGTTCTGGGTCTATCTTTTCAGTTGTAGTTGTTCCTGGTCGTGTGATCTGGGTCTATCTTTTCAGTTGTAGTTGTTCCTGGTGATCTGGGTCTATCTTTTCAGTTGTAGTTGTTGCTGGTCGTGTGATCTGGGTCTATCTTTTCAGTTGTAGTTGTTCCTGGTCGAGTGATCTGGGTCTATCTTTTCAGTTGTAGTTGTTCCTGGTCGTGTGTTCTGGGTCTATCTTTTAAGTTGTAGTTGTTCCTGGTCGTGTGTTCTGGGTCTATCTTTTAAGTTGTAGTTGTTCCTGGTCGTGTGATCTGGGTCTATCTTTTCAGTTGTAGTCGTTCCTGGTCGTGTGTTCTGGGTCTATCTTTTAAGTTGTAGTTGTTCCTGGTCGTGTGATCTGGGTCTATCTTTTCAGTTGTAGTTGTTCCTGGTCGTGTGGTCTGGGTCTATCTTTTCAGTTGTAGTTGTTCCTGGTGATCTGGGTCTATCTTTTCAGTTGTAGTTGTTGCTGGTCGTGTGATCTGGGTCTATCTTTTCAGTTGTAGTTGTTCCTGGTCGTGTGTTCTGGGTCTATCTTTTCAGTTGTAGTTGTTCCTGGTCGTGTGATCTGGGTCTATCTTTTCAGTTGTAGTTTTTCCTGGTCGTGTGATCTGGGTCTATCTTTTCAGTTGTAGTTGTTCCTGGTCGTGTGGTCTGGGTCTATCTTTTCAGTTGTAGTTGTTCCTGGTCGTGTGATCTGGGTCTATCTTTTTAGTTGTAGTTGTTCCTGGTCGTGTGATCTGGGTCTATCTTTTCAGTTGTAGTTGTTCCTGGTCGTGTGATCTGGGTCTATCTTTTCAGTTGTAATTGTTCCTGGTCGTGTGATCTGGGTCTATCTTTTCAGTTGTAGTTGTTCCTGGTCGTGTGATCTGGATCTATCTTTTCAGTTGTAGTTGTTCCTGGTCGTGTGATCTGGGTCTATCTTTTTAGTTGTAGTTGTTCCTGGTCGTGTGATCTGGGTCTATCTTTTCAGTTGTAATTGTTCCTGGTCGTGTGATCTGGGTCTATCTTTTCAGTTGTAGTTGTTCCTGGTCGTGTGATCTGGGTCTATCTTTTCAGTTGTAGTTGTTCCTGGTCGTGTGATCTGGGTCTATCTTTTCAGTTGTAGTTTTTCCTGGTCGTGTGTTCTGGGTCTATCTTTTCAGTTGTAGTTGTTCCTGGTCGTGTGTTCTGGGTCTATCTTTTCAGTTTTAGTTGTTCCTGGTCGTGTGATCTGGGTCTATCTTTTCAGTTGTAGTTTTTCCTGGTCGTGTGATCTGGGTCTATCTTTTGTAGTTGTTCCTGGTCGTATGATCTGGGTCTATCTTTTAAGTTGTAGTTGTTCCTGGTCGTGTGTTCTGGGTCTATCTTTTCAGTTGTAGTTTTTCCTGTTCCTGGTGATCTGGGTCTATCTTTTAAGTTGTAGTTGTTCCTGGTCGTTTTTTCTGGGTGTATCTTTTCAGTTGTAGTTGTTCTTGGTCGTATGATCTGGGTCTATCTTTTCAGTTGTAGTTTTTCCTGGTCGTGTGATCTGGGTCTATCTTTTCAGTTGTAGTTTTTCCTGGTCGTGTGATCTGGGTCTATCTTTTCAGTTGTAGTTGTTCCTGGTCGTGTGATCTGGATCTATCTTTTCAGTTGTAGTTGTTCCTGGTCGTGTGATCTGGGTCTATCTTTTGAAGTTGTTCCTGGTCGTGTGTTCTGGGTCTATCTTTTCAGTTGTAGTTTTTTCTGGTCGTGTGTTCTGGGTCTATCTTTTGTAGTTGTTCCTGGTCGTGTGTTCTGGGTCTATCTTTTCAGTTGTAGTTGTTCCTGGTCGTGTGATCTGGGTCTATCTTTTCAGTTGTAGTTGCTCCTGGTGATCTGGGTCTATCTTTTCAGTTGTAGTTGTTGCTGGTCGTGTGATCTGGGTCTATCTTTTCAGTTGTAGTTGTTCCTGGTCGTGTGTTCTGGGTCTATCTTTTCAGTTGTAGTTGTTCCTGGTCGTGTGATCTGGGTCTATCTTTTCAGTTGTAGTTGTTCCTGGTGATCTGGGTCTATCTTTTCAGTTGTAGTTGTTGCTGGTCGTGTGATCTGGGTCTATCTTTTCAGTTGTAGTTGTTCCTGGTCGAGTGATCTGGGTCTATCTTTTCAGTTGTAGTTGTTCCTGGTCGTGTGTTCTGGGTCTATCTTTTAAGTTGTAGTTGTTCCTGGTCGTGTGTTCTGGGTCTATCTTTTAAGTTGTAGTTGTTCCTGGTCGTGTGATCTGGGTCTATCTTTTCAGTTGTAGTCGTTCCTGGTCGTGTGTTCTGGGTCTATCTTTTAAGTTGTAGTTGTTCCTGGTCGTGTGATCTGGGTCTATCTTTTCAGTTGTAGTTGTTCCTGGTCGTGTGGTCTGGGTCTATCTTTTCAGTTGTAGTTGTTCCTGGTGATCTGGGTCTATCTTTTCAGTTGTAGTTGTTGCTGGTCGTGTGATCTGGGTCTATCTTTTCAGTTGTAGTTGTTCCTGGTCGTGTGTTCTGGGTCTATCTTTTCAGTTGTAGTTGTTCCTGGTCGTGTGATCTGGGTCTATCTTTTCAGTTGTAGTTTTTCCTGGTCGTGTGATCTGGGTCTATCTTTTCAGTTGTAGTTGTTCCTGGTCGTGTGGTCTGGGTCTATCTTTTCAGTTGTAGTTGTTCCTGGTCGTGTGATCTGGGTCTATCTTTTTAGTTGTAGTTGTTCCTGGTCGTGTGATCTGGGTCTATCTTTTCAGTTGTAGTTGTTCCTGGTCGTGTGATCTGGGTCTATCTTTTCAGTTGTAATTGTTCCTGGTCGTGTGATCTGGGTCTATCTTTTCAGTTGTAGTTGTTCCTGGTCGTGTGATCTGGATCTATCTTTTCAGTTGTAGTTGTTCCTGGTCGTGTGATCTGGGTCTATCTTTTTAGTTGTAGTTGTTCCTGGTCGTGTGATCTGGGTCTATCTTTTCAGTTGTAATTGTTCCTGGTCGTGTGATCTGGGTCTATCTTTTCAGTTGTAGTTGTTCCTGGTCGTGTGATCTGGGTCTATCTTTTCAGTTGTAGTTGTTCCTGGTCGTGTGATCTGGGTCTATCTTTTCAGTTGTAGTTTTTCCTGGTCGTGTGTTCTGGGTCTATCTTTTCAGTTGTAGTTGTTCCTGGTCGTGTGTTCTGGGTCTATCTTTTCAGTTTTAGTTGTTCCTGGTCGTGTGATCTGGGTCTATCTTTTCAGTTGTAGTTTTTCCTGGTCGTGTGATCTGGGTCTATCTTTTGTAGTTGTTCCTGGTCGTATGATCTGGGTCTATCTTTTAAGTTGTAGTTGTTCCTGGTCGTGTGTTCTGGGTCTATCTTTTCAGTTGTAGTTTTTCCTGTTCCTGGTGATCTGGGTCTATCTTTTAAGTTGTAGTTGTTCCTGGTCGTTTTTTCTGGGTGTATCTTTTCAGTTGTAGTTGTTCTTGGTCGTATGATCTGGGTCTATCTTTTCAGTTGTAGTTTTTCCTGGTCGTGTGATCTGGGTCTATCTTTTCAGTTGTAGTTTTTCCTGGTCGTGTGATCTGGGTCTATCTTTTCAGTTGTAGTTGTTCCTGGTCGTGTGATCTGGATCTATCTTTTCAGTTGTAGTTGTTCCTGGTCGTGTGATCTGGGTCTATCTTTTGAAGTTGTTCCTGGTCGTGTGTTCTGGGTCTATCTTTTCAGTTGTAGTTTTTTCTGGTCGTGTGTTCTGGGTCTATCTTTTGTAGTTGTTCCTGGTCGTGTGTTCTGGGTCTATCTTTTCAGTTGTAGTTGTTCCTGGTCGTGTGATCTGGGTCTATCTTTTGTAGTTGTTCCTGGTCGTGTGTTCTGGGTCTATCTTTTCAGTTGTAGTTGCTCCCGGTCGTGTTATCTGGGTCCATCTTTTGTAGTTGTTCCTGGTCGTGTGATCTGGGTCTATCTTTTGAAGTTGTTCCTGGTCGTGTGTTCTGGGTCTATCTTTTCAGTTGTAGTTTTTTCTGGTCGTGTGATATTGGTCTATCTTTTGTAGTTGTTCCTGGTCGTGTGATATTGGTCTATCTTTTGTAGTTGTTCTTGGTCGTATGATCTGGGTCTATCTTTTGTAGTTGTTCCTGGTCGTGTGATCTGGGTCTATCTTTTGAAGTTGTTCCTGGTCGTGTGATCTGGGTCTATCTTTTCAGTTGTAGTTGTTCCCGGTCGTGTTATCTGGGTCAATCTTTTGTAGTTGTTCCTGGTCGTGTGATCTGGGTCTATCTTTTGTAGTTGTTCCTGGTCGTGTGATCTGGGTCTATCTTTTGAAGTTGTATCTGGTCGTGTGATCTGGGTCTATCTTTTGAAGTTGTTCCTGGTCGTGTGATCTGGGTCTAACTTTTCAGTTGTAGTTGTTCCTGGTCGTGTGATCTGGGTCTATCTTTTCAGGTGTAGTTGTTCCTGGTCGTGTGGTCTGGGTCTATCTTTTCAGTTGTAGTTTTTCCTGGTCGTGTGATCTGGATCTATCTTTTCAGTTGTAGTTTTTCCTGGTCGTGTGTTCTGGGTCTATCTTTTCAGTTGTAGTTGTTCCTGGTCGTATGATCTGGGTCTATCTTTTAAGTTGTATTTGTTCCTGGTCGTGTGATCTGGGTCTATGTTTTCAGTTGTAGTTTTTCCTGGTCGTGTGATCTGGATCTATCTTTTCAGTTGTAGTTGTTCCTGGTCGTGTGATCTGGGTCTATCTTTTCAGTTTTAGTTGTTCCTGGTCGTGTGTTCTGGGTCTAACTTTTCAGTTTTAGTTGTTCCTGGTCGTGTGATCTGGGTCTATGTTTTCAGTTGTAGTTGTTCCTGGTCGTGTGATCTGGGTCTATCTTTTCAGTTGTAGTTGTTCCTGGTGATCTGGGTCTATCTTTTCAGTTGTAGTTGTTCCTGGTCGTATGATCTGGGTCTATCTTTTCAGTTTTAGTTGTTCCTGGTCGTGTGTTCTGGGTCTATCTTTTCAGTTGTAGTTGTTCCTGGTCGTGTGTTCTGGGTCTTTTTTTTAAGTTGTAGTTGTTCCTGGTCGTGTGATCTGGGTCTATCTTTTCAGTTGTAATTGTTCCTGGTCGTGTGTTCTGGGTCTATCTTTTCAGTTGTAGTTTTTCCTGTTCCTGGTCGTGTGTTCTGGGTCTATCTTTTCAGTTGTAGTTGTTCCTGGTCGTGTGATCTGGGTCTATCTTTTCAGTTGTAGTTTTTCCTGTTCCTGGTGATCTGGATCTATCTTTTAAGTTGTAGTTGTTCCTGGTCGTGTGATCTGGGTCTATCTTTTCAGTTGTAGTTGTTCCTGGTGATCTGGGTCTATCTTTTCAGTTGTAGTTGTTCCTGGTCGTGTGTTCTGGGTCTATCTTTTCAGTTGTAGTTGTTCCTGGTCGTGTGATCTGGGTCTATCTTTTCAGTTGTAGTTTTTCCTGGTCGTGTGATCTGGATCTATCTTTTCAGTTGTAGTTGTTCCTGGTCGTATGATCTGGGTCTATCTTTTAAGTTGTAGTTGTTCCTGGTCGTGTGTTCTGGGTCTATCTTTTCAGTTGTAGTTGTTGCTGGTCGTGTGATCTGGGTCTATCTTTTCAGTTGTAGTTGTTCCTGGTTGTATGATCTGGGTCTATCTTTTCAGTTGTAGTTGTTCCTGGTGATCTGGGTCTATCTTTTCAGTTGTAGTTGTTCCTGGTCGTGTGGTCTGGGTCTATCTTTTCAGTTGTAGTTGTTCCTGGTCGTGTGATCTGGGTCTATCTTTTCAGTTGTATTTGTTCCTGGTCGTGTGTTCTGGGTCTATCTTTTCAGTTGTAGTTTTTCCTGTTCCTGGTCGTGTGTTCTGGGTCTATCTTTTCAGTTGTAGTTGTTCCTGGTCGTGTGATCTGGGTCTATCTTTTCAGTTGTAGTTGTTCCTGGTCGTGTGATCTGGGTCTATCTTTTCAGTTGTAGTTGTTCCTGGTCGTGTGATCTGGGTCTATCTTTTCAGTTGTAGTTTTTCCTGTTCCTGGTGATCTGGATCTATCTTTTAAGTTGTAGTTGTTCCTGGTCGTGTGATCTGGGTCTATCTTTTCAGTTGTAATTGTTCCTGGTCGTGTGTTCTGGGTCTATCTTTTCAGTTGTAGTTGTTCCTGGTCGTGTGATCTGGGTCTATCTTTTCAGTTGTAGTTGTTCCTGGTCGTGTGTTCTGGGTCTATCTTTTCAGTTGTAGTTGTTCCTGGTCGTGTGATCTGGGTCTATCTTTTTAGTTGTAGTTGTTCCTGGTCGTGTGTTCTGGGTCTATCTTTTCAGTTGTAGTTGTTCCTGGTCGTGTGATCTGGGTCTATGTTTTCAGTTGTAGTTGTTCTTGGTCGTGTGATCTGGTCTATCTTTTCAATTGTAGTTGTTCCTGGTCGTGTGATCTGGGTCTATCTTTTTAATCTTAGTTATATGTTCCAGATAATGTGATTTGGTGAACAAGGCTATTGTTATAAGAGCTATGTCAAAGATTCGTGAATGGATTGGATGGAATTTTAAGGTAAGCCAATTCGTGACAAAGTCAAATAATAAAGGTCGTATCTGCTATGCAGCAGATACGACCTTTGTGTTTCAGCACAACACATAATTATCAACAGAAGCTGATATATCATTTTAGAAATTTTATTCGATTTGCAGCTTCACATTTTTTCAAATCACCATTTTTAATTAATCAAATAACAGCTGAACAGCCTAAAGGTTTTTCGGCGAAATTTCAAAAGTTAGACCATTTCGCACATTGTGAATTGCAAATGATGACGCCCTCTATAGTATATCAGTTGAACTCGGTTCTATGTAGATTTACATTGCATGGCCAATGGTCTGACAGGACAATCAGTTGATAATGGAATGAGAAATCAGCAAAAAACATGCGCTGCTACTAATTCGGTCGCCAATGTCATGTATAAAAACATGCGCTGCTACTAATTCGGTCGCCAATGTCATGTATAAAAAATGCGCTGCTACTAATTCGGTCGCCAATGTCATGTATAAAAACATGCGCTACTGCTAATTCGGTCGTCAATGTCATGTATAAAAACATGCGCTACTGCTAATTCGGTTGTCAATGTCATGTATAAAAACATGCGCTACTGCTAATTCGGTCGCCAATGTCATGTATAAAAACATGCGCTATTGCTAATTCGGTCGCCAATGTCATGTATAAGAACATGCGCTACTGCTAATTCGGTCGTCAATGTCATGTATAAAAACTTGCGCTACTGCTAATTCGGTTTTCAGTGTCATGTATAGTAGTTTTCAAGCGGGTGAAAATCACTCATTATTATTTGTTTAATTTAAGACAAAAAAAACTTCAAAGCTTGTTGTTGAAACACACATTCCATCCCCAATATCGTTAATTTGATAGCCCATTAAAACAAATTAAGAACGACTGTATTCGTGATGCGCAATGAAAGGCTTAAATTGCAATTATTTCTCTTATCAATTTAAAATGTGAATTGTTTGGATTTTGAGGCATATTACTGAATTGATCTCAGAGCCTACTTGGTATATATATACATGTATCACTGAATTGATAAATGAATTGCCTATAGTCATGATATTTTCTTCCTTGATAGTGGTCAATTTCACAAGACTAGAATACACCTTATTTAAATACAGATCCACGTACTTATTATATTGTTTCTCTGGATATCAAATGGTGTCTCTGCCACTTAGCAAAGTATAAGATACACCATTTGTTATCCCAGGGGACGAACTAAATATTCCATTTGAAGATAAAAAGGTGTATCTGTTAAAGCAATATAACACTCTTACACAATTAAATGCATAAAACATTAGACAGTCAGTCAGTCAGCCGAAATTTATGATCGTAATGATCGTAAAACCTATAGTAGTAGTATTGCATTCATTCATTAAATGGGTCTATAGCAAACATATAGTAGTAGTATTGCACTCATTCATAAAGTGGGTATATAGTAAACCTATAGTAGTAGTATTGCATTCATTCATAAAGTGGTTATATAGTAAACCTATAGTAGTAGTATTGCATTCATTCATAAAGTGTGTATATAGTAAACCTATAGTAGTAGTATTGCATTCATTCATAAAGTGGTTATATAGTAAACCTATAGTAGTAGTATTGCCTTCATTCATTAAGTGGGTATATAGTAAACCTAGAGTAGTAGTATTGCATTCATTCATAAAGTTGGTATATAGTAAACCTATAGTAATAGTATTGCATTCATCCATTAAGTGGGTATATAGTAAACCTATAGTAGTAGTATTGCATTCATTCACGAAGTGGGTATATAGTAAACCTATAGTAGTAGTATTGCATTCATTCATAAAAATGGTTATATAATAAAACTTTAATGCAAATCCGTTTATTACTTTATTAAGTAGTTAGGGGAGAGACAGGAAGTGTAACCAGCCAACAAGGCCAGAAACTTAACATCCATCGCGGAGGTAATAATAGATTGATAACTATACTGTGAAACGCAGTCACCTCACCAGAAACCGTTTTGAATGGGAACTCGGTGAAAACAAAGTTATGTAAGACCCCCTCCCCCATACTTCATTATATTTGTCAACTCGGTGACAACAATGGAGGTCAAGGCTATTGAGTTTAATAGAATAATATGATATGTAATTGGGGAGAGACAGGCAGCGTGACCAATCAGCAAGGCCAAAAACATAACCTCCCTCGCGGAGGTAATAATAGATCAATAACTATAATATAATATGTAATTGGGGGAGAGACATACAGTGTGACCAACAAACAAGGCCAAAAACATAACATAATAGATTAATAACTATAATATAATATGTAATTGGGGGAGAGACCGACCGTGTGACCAACCAACAAGGCCAAAAACATAACCTCCCTCGCGGAGGTAATAATAAATTATTAACTATAATATAATATAATATAATATGTAATTGGGGGAGAGACAGACTGTGTGACCAACTAACAAGGCCAAAAACATAACCTCCCTCGCGGAGGTAATAATAGATTAATAACTATAATATAATATGTAATTGGGGGAGAGACATACAGTGTGACCAACCAACAAGGCCAAAAACATAACCTCCTTCGCGGAGGTAATAATAGAATTTTAACTATGATATAATATGTAATTGGGGGAGAGACATACAGTGTGACCAACCAACAAGGCCAAAAACATAACCTCCCTCGAGGAGGTAATAATAGATTAATAACTATGATATAATATGTAGAGTGAACATAATTAGCTTTGCTATTTGAATAGGATCAGGTGAGTTATTAATCGTAGCAATGTCACAGATGGTGGTTATAAAAACACACGCATTCACAGATAGAATAAATCAGTGACAACAGTTAATATATTGATGAAGTGACAGGTTTTTTTATTCATTTAACTATAAAACAATATTCTTACTTAAGAAAAAACACTATATTTCTAATTGAATTAATTAAAACTTTTGGTTGGTTGCTTGAAAGTATATGGACCACGAAAGACAACGGTTAATAGCAGCTGCCTGTGAATACCGCGTGTTGTAGCTCATTAGGTTAATAGCAGCTGCCTGTGAATGCCGCGTGTTGTAGCTCATTAGGTTAATAGCAGCTGCCTGGGAATGCCGCGTGTTGTAGCTCATTAGGTTAATAGCAGCTGCCTGTGAATGCCGCGTGTTGTAGCTCATTAGGTTGATAGCTGCTGCCTGTGAATGCCGCGTGTTGTAGCTCATTAGGTTAATAGCAGCTGCCTGTGAATGCCGCGTGTTGTAGCTCATTAGGTTAATAGCAGCTGCCTGTGAATGCCGCGTGTGGTAACTCATTAGGTTAATAGCAGCTGCCTGTGAATGCCGCGTGTGGTAGCTCATTAGGTTAATAGCAGCTGCCTGTGAATGCCGCGTGTGGTAGCTCATTAGGTTAATAGCAGCTGCCTGTGAATGCCGCGTGTTGTAGCTCATTAGGTTAATAGCAGCTGTCTGTGAATGCCGCGTGTGGTAGCTCATTAGGTTAATAGCAGCTGCCTGTGAATGCAGCGTGTTGTAGCTCATTAGGTTAATAGCAGCTGCCTATGAATACCGCGTGTTGTAGCTCATTAGGTTAATAGCAGCTGCCTGTGAATGCCGCGTGTGGTAGCTCATTAGGTTAATAGCAGCTGCCTGTGAATGCCACGTGTTGTAGCTCATTAGGTTAATAGCAGCTGCCTGTGAATGCCGCGTGTTGTAGCTCATTAGGTTGATAGCTGCTGCCTGTGAATGCCGCGTGTGGTAGTTCATTAGGTTAATAGCAGCTGCCTGAGAATGCCGCGTGTGGTAGCTCATTAGGAAAATAGCAGCTGCCTGAGAATGCCGCGTGTGGTAGCTCATTAGGTTAATAGCAGCTGCCTGTGAATGCCGCGTGTGGTAGCTCATTAGGAAAATAGCAGCTGCCTGTGAATGCCGCGTGTTGTAGCTCATTAGGTTGATAGCTGCTGCCTGTGAATGCCGCGTGTTGTAGCTCATTAGGTTAATAGCAGCTGCCTGTGAATGCCGCGTGTTGTAGCTCATTAGGTTGAAAGCAGCTGCCTGTGAATGCCGCGTGTTGTAGCTCATTAGGTTAATAGCAGCTGCCTGTGAATGCCGCGTGTTGTAGCTCATTAGGTTAATAGCAGCTGCCTGTGAATGCCGCGTGTGGTAGCTCATTAGGTTAATAGCAGCTGCCTGTGAATACCGCGTGTGGTAGCTCATTAGGTTAATAGCAGCTGCCTGTGAATGCCGCGTGTGGTAGCTCATTAGGTTAATAGCAGCTGCCTGTGAATGCCGCGTGTTGTAGCTCATTAGGTTAATAGCAGCTGTCTGTGAATGCCGCGTGTGGTAGCTCATTAGGTTAATAGCAGCTGCCTGTGAATGCAGCGTGTTGTAGCTCATTAGGTTAATAGCAGCTGCCTATGAATACCGCGTGCTGTAGCTCATTAGGTTAATAGCAGCTGCCTGTGAATGCCGCGTGTGGTAGCTCATTAGGTTGATAGTTGCTGCCTGTGAATGCCGCGTGTTGTAGCTTATCAGGTTAATAGCAGCTGCCTGTGAATGCCGCGTGTGGTAGCTCATTAGGTTAATAGCAGCTGCCTGTGAATGCCGCGTGTGGTAGCTCATTAGGTTAATAGCAGCTGCCTCTGAATGCCGCGTGTGGTAGCTCATTAGGTTAATAGCAGCTGCCTGTGAATGCCGCGTGTTGTAGCTCATTAGGTTAATAGCAGATGCCTCTGAATGCCGCGTGTGGTAGCTCATTAGGTTAATAGCAGCTGCCTGTGAATGCCACGCGTGGTAGCTCATTAGGTTAATAGCAGCTGCCTGTGAATACCGCGTGTTGTAGCTCATTAGGTTAATAGCAGCTGCCTGTGAATGCCGCGTGTGGTAGCTCATTAGGTTAATAGCAGCTGCCTGTGAATGCCACGTGTTGTAGCTCATTAGGTTAATAAGCAGCTGCCTGTGAATGCCGCGTGTTGTAGCTCGTTAGGTTGATAGCTGCTGCCTGTGAATGCCGCGTGTGGTAGTTCATTAGGTTAATAGCAGCTGCCTGAGAATGCCGCGTGTGGTAGCTCATTAGGAAAATAGCAGCTGCCTGAGAATGCCGCGTGTGGTAGCTCATTAGGTTAATAGCAGCTGCCTGTGAATGCCGCGTGTGGTAGCTCATTAGGAAAATAGCAGCTGCCTGTGAATGCCGCGTGTTGTAGCTCATTAGGTTGATAGCTGCTGCCTGTGAATGCCGCGTGTTGTAGCTCATTAGGTTAATAGCAGCTGCCTGTGAATGCCGCGTGTTGTAGCTCATTAGGTTAATAGCAGCTGCCTGTGAATGCCGCGTGTTGTAGCTCATTAGGTTAATAGCAGCTGCCTGTGAATGCCGCGTGTTGTAGCTCATTAGGTTAATAGCAGCTGCCTGTGAATGCCGCGTGTGGTAGCTCATTAGGTTAATAGCAGCTGCCTGTGAATACCGCGTGTTGTAGCTCATTAGGTTAATAGCAGCTGCCTGTGAATGCCGCGTGTGGTAGCTCATTAGGTTAATAGCAGCTGCCTGTGAATGCCGCGTGTTGTAGCTCATTAGGTTAATAGCAGCTGCCTGTGAATGCCGCGTGTTGTAGCTCATTAGGTTAATAGCAGCTGCCTGTGAATGCCGCGTGTGGTAGCTCATTAGGTTAATAGCAGCTGCCTGTGAATGCCGCGTGTTGTAGCTCATTAGGTTAATAGCAGCTGCCTGTGAATGCCGCGTGTTGTAGCTCATTAGGTTAATAGCAGCTGCCTGTGAATGCCGCGTGTTGTAGCTCATTAGGTTAATAGCAGCTGCCTGTGAATGCCGCGTGTTGTAGCTCATTAGGTTAATAGCAGCTGCCTGTGAATACGGCGTGTTGTAGCTCATTAGGTTAATAGCAGCTGCCTGTGAATACCGCGTGTGGTAGCTCATTAGGTTAATAGCAGCTGCCTGTGAATGCCGCGTGTTGTAGCTCATTAGGTTAATAGCAGCTGCCTGTGAATGCCGCGTGTGGTAGCTCATTAGGTTAATAGCAGCTGCCTGAGAATACCGCGTGTTGTAGCTCATTAGGTTAATAGCAGCTGCCTGTGAATGCCGCGTGTGGTAGCTCATTAGGTTAATAGCAGCTGCCTGTGAATGCCGCGTGTTGTAGCTCATTAGGTTAATAGCAGCTGCCTGTGAATGCCGCGTGTTGTAGCTCATTAGGTTAATAGCAGCTGCCTGTGAATGCCACGTGTGGTAGCTCATTAGGTTAATAGCAGCTGCCTGTGAATGCCGCGTGTTGTAGCTCATTAGGTTAATAGCAGCTGCCTGTGAATGCCGCGTGTTGTAGCTCATTAGGTTAATAGCAGCTGCCTGTGAATGCCGCGTGTTGTAGCTCATTAGGTTAATAGCAGCTGCCTGTGAATGCCGCGTGTTGTAGCTCATTAGGTTAATAGCAGCTGCCTGTGAATACCGCGTGTGGTAGCTCATTAGGTTAATAGCAGCTGCCTGTGAATGCCGCGTGTGGTAACTCATTAGGTTAATAGCAGCTGCCTGTGAATGCCGCGTGTGGTAGCTCATTAGGAAAATAGCAGCTGCCTGTGAATGCCGCGTGTTGTAGCTCATTAGGTTAATAGCAGCTGCCTGTGAATACCGCGTGTTGTAGCTCATTAGGTTAATAGCAGCTGCCTGTGAATGCCGCGTGTTGTAGCTCATTAGGTTAATAGCAGCTGCCTGTGAATACCGCGTGTGGTAGCTCATTAGGTTAATAGCAGCTGCCTGTGAATGCCGCGTGTGGTAACTCATTAGGTTAATAGCAGCTGCCTGTGAATGCCGCGTGTGGTAGCTCATTAGGAAAATAGCAGCTGCCTGTGAATGCCGCGTGTTGTAGCTCATTAGGTTGATAGCTGCTGCCTGTGAATGCCGCGTGTTGTAGCTCATTAGGTTAATAGCAGCTGCCTGTGAATGCCGCGTGTTGTAGCTCATTAGGTTAATAGCAGCTGCCTGTGAATGCCGCGTGTTGTAGCTCATTAGGTTGATAGCAGCTGCCTGTGAATACCGCGTGTTGTAGCTCATTAGGTTGATAGCTGCTGCCTGTGAATGCCGCGTGTTGTAGCTCATTAGGTTAATAGCAGCTGCCTGTGAATGCCGCGTGTGGTAGCTCATTAGGTTAATAGCAGCTGCCTGTGAATGCCGCGTGTTGTAGCTCATTAGGTTAATAGCAGCTGCCTGTGAATGCCGCGTGTGGTAGCTCATTAGGTTAATAGCAGCTGCCTGTGAATGCCGCGTGTGGTAGCTCACTAGGTTAATAGCAGCTGCCTGTGAATGCCGCGTGTTGTAGCTCATTAGGTTAATAGCAGCTGCCTGTGAATGCCGCGTGTTGTAGCTCATTAGGTTAATGGCAGCTGCCTGTGAATGCCGCGTGTTGTAGCTCATTAGGTTAATAGGAGCTGCCTGTGAATACCGCGTGTTGTAGCTCATTAGGTTAATAGCAGCTGCCTGTGAATGCCACGTGTTGTAGCTCATTAGGTTAATAGCAGCTGCCTGTGAATGCCGCGTGTTGTAGCTCATTAGGTTAATAGGAGCTGCCTGTGAATACCGCGTGTTGTAGCTCATTAGGTTAATAGCAGCTGCCTGTGAATGCCACGTGTTGTAGCTCATTAGGTTAATAGCAGCTGCCTGTGAATGCCGCGTGTGGTAGCTCATTAGGTTAATAGCAGCTGCCTGTATATGCCGCGTGTGGTAGCTCATTAGGTTAGTAGCAGCTGCCTGTGAATGCCGCGTGTGGTAGCTCATTAGGTTAATAGCAGCTGCCTGTGAATGCCGCGTGTTGTAGCTCATTAGGTTAATAGCAGCTGCCTGTGAATGCCGCGTGTGGTAGCTCATTAGGTTAATAGCAGCTGCCTGTGAATGCCGCGTGTGGTAGCTCATTAGGTTAATAGCAGCTGCCTGTGAATGCCGCGTGTTGTAGCTCATTAGGTTAATAGCAGCTGCCTGTGAATGCCGCGTGTGGTAGCTCATTAGGTTGATAGTTGCTGCCTGTGAATGCCGCGTGTTGTAGCTTATTAGGTTAATAGCAGCTGCCTGTGAATGCCGCGTGTTGTAGCTCATTAGGTTAATAGCAGCTGCCTGTGAATGTCGCGTTTGGTAGCTCATTAGGTTGATAGTTGCTGCCTGTGAATGCCGCGTGTTGTAGCTTATTAGGTTAATAGCAGCTGCCTGTGAATGCCGCGTGTGGTAGCTCATTAGGTTAATAGCAGCTGCCTGTGAATGCCGCGTGTTGTAGCTCATTAGGTTAATAGCAGCTGTCTGTGAATGCCGCGTGTGGTAGCTCATTAGGTTAATAGCAGCTGCCTGTGAATGCAGCGTGTTGTAGCTCATTAGGTTAATAGCAGCTGCCTATGAATACCGCGTGTTGTAGCTCATTAGGTTAATAGCAGCTGCCTGTGAATGCCGCGTGTGGTAGCTCATTAGGTTAATAGCAGCTGCCTGTGAATGCCGCGTGTGGTAGCTCATTAGGTTAATAGCAGCTGTCTGTGAATGCCGCGTGTGGTAGCTCATTAGGTTAATAGCAGCTGCCTGTGAATGCCGCGTGTTGTAGCTCATTAGGTTGATAGTTGCTGCCTGTGAATGCCGCGTGTTGTAGCTTATCAGGTTAATAGCAGCTGCCTGTGAATGCCGCGTGTGGTAGCTCATTAGGTTAATAGCAGCTGCCTGTGAATGCCGCGTGTGGTAGCTCATTAGGTTAATAGCAGCTGCCTCTGAATGCCGCGTGTGGTAGCTCATTAGGTTAATAGCAGCTGCCTGTGAATGCCGCGTGTTGTAGCTCATTAGGTTAATAGCAGATGCCTCTGAATGCCGCGTGTGGTAGCTCATTAGGTTAATAGCAGCTGCCTGTGAATGCCACGTGTGGTAGCTCATTAGGTTAATAGCAGCTGCCTGTGAATACCGCGTGTTGTAGCTCATTAGGTTAATAGCAGCTGCCTGTGAATGCCGCGTGTTGTAGCTCATTAGGTTAATAGCAGCTGCCTGTGAATGCCGCGTGTTGTAGCTCATTAGGTTAATAGCAGCTGCCTGTGAATGCCGCGTGTGGTAGCTCATTAGGTTAATAGCAGCTGCCTGTGAATACCGCGTGTGGTAGCTCATTAGGTTAATAGCAGCTGCCTGTGAATGCCGCGTGTGGTAACTCATTAGGTTAATAGCAGCTGCCTGTGAATGCCGCGTGTTGTAGCTCATTAGGTTAATAGCAAATGCCTGTGAATGCCGCGTGTGGTAGCTCATTAGGTTAATAGCAGCTGCCTGTGAATGCCGCGTGTTGTAGCTCATTAGGTTAATAGCAGCTGCCTGTGAATGCCGCGTGTGGTAGCTCAGTAGGTTAATAGCAGCTGCCTGTGAATGCCGCGTGTGGTAACTCATTAGGTTAATAGCAGCTGCCTGTGAATGCCGCGTGTTGTAGCTCATTAGGTTAATAGCAGCTGCCTGTGAATGCCGCGTGTTGTAGCTCATTAGGTTGATAGCTGCTGCCTGTGAATGCCGCGTGTTGTAGCTCATTAGGTTAATAGCAGCTGCCTGTGAATGCCGCGTGTTGTAGCTCATTAGGTTAATAGCAGCTGCCTGTGAATGACGCGTGTGGTAACTCATTAGGTTAATAGCAGCTGCCTGTGAATGCCGCGTGTGGTAGCTCATTAGGTTAATAGCAGCTGCCTGCGAATGCCGCGTGTTGTTGCTCATTAGGTTAATAGCAGCTGCCTATGAATACCGCGTGTTGTACCTTATTAGGTTAATAGCAGCTGCCTGTGAATGCCGCGTGTGGTAGCTCATTAGGTTAATAGCAGCTGCCTGTGAATGCCGCGTGTTGTAGCTCATTAGGTGAATAACATCTGCCTGTGAATGCCGCGTGTGGTAGTTCATTAGGTTAATAGCAGCTGCCTGAGAATGCCGCGTGTGGTAGCTCATTAGGAAAATAGCAGCTGCCTGAGAATGCCGCGTGTGGTAGCTCATTAGGTTAATAGCAGCTGCCTGTGAATGCCGCGTGTGGTAGCTCATTAGGAAAATAGCAGCTGCCTGTGAATGCCGCGTGTTGTAGCTCATTAGGTTGATAGCTGCTGCCTGTGAATGCCGCGTGTTGTAGCTCATTAGGTTAATAGCAGCTGCCTGTGAATGCCGCGTGTTGTAGCTCATTAGGTTAATAGCAGCTGCCTGTGAATGCCGCGTGTTGTAGCTCATTAGGTTAATAGCAGCGGCCTGTGAATGCCGCGTGTTGTAGCTCATTAGGTTAATAGCAGCTGCCTGTGAATGCCGCGTGTGGTAGCTCATTAGGTTAATAGCAGCTGCCTGTGAATACCGCGTGTTGTAGCTCATTAGGTTAATAGCAGCTGCCTGTGAATGCCGCGTGTGGTAGCTCATTAGGTTAATAGCAGCTGCCTGTGAATGCCGCGTGTTGTAGCTCATTAGGTTAATAGCAGCTGCCTGTGAATGCCGCGTGTTGTAGCTCATTAGGTTAATAGCAGCTGCCTGTGAATGCCGCGTGTGGTAGCTCATTAGGTTAATAGCAGCTGCCTGTGAATGCCGCGTGTTGTAGCTCATTAGGTTAATAGCAGCTGCCTGTGAATGCCGCGTGTTGTAGCTCATTAGGTTAATAGCAGCTGCCTGTGAATGCCGCGTGTTGTAGCTCATTAGGTTA
Organism: Flabesymbios commensalis; assembly: GCA_964017125.1. NCBI lineage: Eukaryota > Metazoa > Annelida > Polychaeta > Terebellida > Flabelligeridae > Flabesymbios > Flabesymbios commensalis. The sequence continues at coordinate 105,488,150 of OZ024904.1, read as the reverse complement.
ATAGCAGCTGCCTGTGAATGCCGCGTGTTGTAGCTCATTAGGTTAATAGCAGCTGCCTGTGAATACCGCGTGTTGTAGCTCATTAGGTTAATAGCAGCTGCCTGTGAATACCGCGTGTGGTAGCTCATTAGGTTAATAGCAGCTGCCTGTGAATGCCGCGTGTTGTAGCTCATTAGGTTAATAGCAGCTGCCTGTGAATGCCGCGTGTGGTAGCTCATTAGGTTAATAGCAGCTGCCTGTGAATACCGCGTGTTGTAGCTCATTAGGTTAATAGCAGCTGCCTGTGAATGCCGCGTGTGGTAGCTCATTAGGTTAATAGCAGCTGCCTGTGAATGCCGCGTGTTGTAGCTCATTAGGTTAATAGCAGCTGCCTGTGAATGCCGCGTGTTGTAGCTCATTAGGTTAATAGCAGCTGCCTGTGAATGCCGCGTGTGGTAGCTCATTAGGTTAATAGCAGCTGCCTGTGAATGCCGCGTGTTGTAGCTCATTAGGTTAATAGCAGCTGCCTGTGAATGCCGCGTGTTGTAGCTCATTAGGTTAATAGCAGCTGCCTGTGAATGCCGCGTGTTGTAGCTCATTAGGTTAATAGCAGCTGCCTGTGAATGCCGCGTGTTGTAGCTCATTAGGTTAATAGCAGCTGCCTGTGAATACCGCGTGTGGTAGCTCATTAGGTTAATAGCAGCTGCCTGTGAATGCCGCGTGTGGTAACTCATTAGGTTAATAGCAGCTGCCTGTGAATGCCGCGTGTGGTAGCTCATTAGGAAAATAGCAGCTGCCTGTGAATGCCGCGTGTTGTAGCTCATTAGGTTAATAGCAGCTGCCTGTGAATACCGCGTGTTGTAGCTCATTACGTTAATAGCAGCTGCCTGTGAATGCCGCGTGTTGTAGCTCATTAGGTTAATAGCAGCTGCCTGTGAATACCGCGTGTGGTAGCTCATTAGGTTAATAGAAGCTGCCTGTGAATGCCGCGTGTGGTAACTCATTAGGTTAATAGCAGCTGCCTGTGAATGCCGCGTGTGGTAGCTCATTAGGAAAATAGCAGCTGCCTGTGAATGCCGCGTGTTGTAGCTCATTAGGTTGATAGCTGCTGCCTGTGAATGCCGCGTGTTGTAGCTCATTAGGTTAATAGCAGCTGCCTGTGAATGCCGCGTGTTGTAGCTCATTAGGTTAATAGCAGCTGCCTGTGAATGCCGCGTGTTGTAGCTCATTAGGTTGATAGCAGCTGCCTGTGAATACCGCGTGTTGTAGCTCATTAGGTTGATAGCTGCTGCCTGTGAATGCCGCGTGTTGTAGCTCATTAGGTTAATAGCAGCTGCCTGTGAATGCCGCGTGTGGTAGCTCATTAGGTTAATAGCAGCTGCCTGTGAATGCCGCGTGTTGTAGCTCATTAGGTTAATAGCAGCTGCCTGTGAATGCCGCGTGTGGTAGCTCATTAGGTTAATAGCAGCTGCCTGTGAATGCCGCGTGTGGTAGCTCACTAGGTTAATAGCAGCTGCCTGTGAATGCCGCGTGTTGTAGCTCATTAGGTTAATAGCAGCTGCCTGTGAATGCCGCGTGTTGTAGCTCATTAGGTTAATAGCAGCTGCCTGTGAATGCCGCGTGTTGTAGCTCATTAGGTTAATAGGAGCTGCCTGTGAATACCGCGTGTTGTAGCTCATTAGGTTAATAGCAGCTGCCTGTGAATGCCACGTGTTGTAGCTCATTAGGTTAATAGCAGCTGCCTGTGAATGCCGCGTGTTGTAGCTCATTAGGTTAATAGGAGCTGCCTGTGAATACCGCGTGTTGTAGCTCATTAGGTTAATAGCAGCTGCTTGTGAATGCCACGTGTTGTAGCTCATTAGGTTAATAGCAGCTGCCTGTGAATGCCGCGTGTGGTAGCTCATTAGGTTAATAGCAGCTGCCTGTATATGCCGCGTGTGGTAGCTCATTAGGTTAATAGCAGCTGCCTGTGAATGCCGCGTGTGGTAGCTCATTAGGTTAATAGCAGCTGCCTGTGAATGCCGCGTGTTGTAGCTCATTAGGTTAATAGCAGCTGCCTGTGAATGCCGCGTGTGGTAGCTCATTAGGTTAATAGCAGCTGCCTGTGAATGCCGCGTGTGGTAGCTCATTAGGTTAATAGCAGCTGCCTGTGAATGCCGCGTGTTGTAGCTCATTAGGTTAATAGCAGCTGCCTGTGAATGCCGCGTGTGGTAGCTCATTAGGTTGATAGTTGCTGCCTGTGAATGCCGCGTGTTGTAGCTTATTAGGTTAATAGCAGCTGCCTGTGAATGCCGCGTGTTGTAGCTCATTAGGTTAATAGCAGCTGCCTGTGAATGTCGCGTTTGGTAGCTCATTAGGTTGATAGTTGCTGCCTGTGAATGCCGCGTGTTGTAGCTTATTAGGTTAATAGCAGCTGCCTGTGAATGCCGCGTGTGGTAGCTCATTAGGTTAATAGCAGCTGCCTGTGAATGCCGCGTGTTGTAGCTCATTAGGTTAATAGCAGCTGTCTGTGAATGCCGCGTGTGGTAGCTCATTAGGTTAATAGCAGCTGCCTGTGAATGCAGCGTGTTGTAGCTCATTAGGTTAATAGCAGCTGCCTATGAATACCGCGTGTTGTAGCTCATTAGGTTAATAGCAGCTGCCTGTGAATGCCGCGTGTGGTAGCTCATTAGGTTGATAGTTGCTGCCTGTGAATGCCGCGTGTTGTAGCTTATCAGGTTAATAGCAGCTGCCTGTGAATGCCGCGTGTGGTAGCTCATTAGGTTAATAGCAGCTGCCTGTGAATGCCGCGTGTGGTAGCTCATTAGGTTAATAGCAGCTGCCTCTGAATGCCGCGTGTGGTAGCTCATTAGGTTAATAGCAGCTGCCTGTGAATGCCGCGTGTTGTAGCTCATTAGGTTAATAGCAGATGCCTCTGAATGCCGCGTGTGGTAGCTCATTAGGTTAATAGCAGCTGCCTGTGAATGCCACGTGTGGTAGCTCATTAGGTTAATAGCAGCTGCCTGTGAATACCGCGTGTTGTAGCTCATTAGGTTAATAGCAGCTGCCTGTGAATGCCGCGTGTTGTAGCTCATTAGGTTAATAGCAGCTGCCTGTGAATGCCGCGTGTTGTAGCTCATTAGGTTAATAGCAGCTGCCTGTGAATGCCGCGTGTGGTAACTCATTAGGTTAATAGCAGCTGCCTGTGAATGCCGCGTGTTGTAGCTCATTAGGTTAATAGCAGATGCCTGTGAATGCCGCGTGTGGTAGCTCATTAGGTTAATAGCAGCTGCCTGTGAATGCCGCGTGTTGTAGCTCATTAGGTTAATAGCAGCTGCCTGTGAATGCCGCGTGTGGTAGCTCAGTAGGTTAATAGCAGCTGCCTGTGAATGCCGCGTGTGGTAACTCATTAGGTTAATAGCAGCTGCCTGTGAATGCCGCGTGTTGTAGCTCATTAGGTTAATAGCAGCTGCCTGTGAATGCCGCGTGTTGTAGCTCATTAGGTTGATAGCTGCTGCCTGTGAATGCCGCGTGTTGTAGCTCATTAGGTTAATAGCAGCTGCCTGTGAATGCCGCGTGTTGTAGCTCATTAGGTTAATAGCAGCTGCCTGTGAATGACGCGTGTGGTAACTCATTAGGTTAATAGCAGCTGCCTGTGAATGCCGCGTGTTGTAGCTCATTAGGTTAATAGCAGCTGCCTGTGAATGCCGCGTGTTGTAGCTCATTAGGTTGATAGCTGCTGCCTGTGAATGCCGCGTGTTGTAGCTCATTAGGTTAATAGCAGCTGCCTGTGAATGCCGCGTGTTGTAGCTCATTAGGTTAATAGCAGCTGCCTGTGAATGCCGCGTGTGGTAACTCATTAGGTTAATAGCAGCTGCCTGTGAATGCCGCGTGCTGTAGCTCATTAGGTTAATAGCAGCTGCCTGTGAATGCCACGTGTTGTAGCTCATTAGGTTAATAGCAGCTTCCTGTGAATGCCGCGTGTGGTAGCTCATTAGGTTGATAGTTGCTGCCTGTGAATGCCGCGTGTTGTAGCTCATTAGGTTAATAGCAGCTGCCTGTGAATGCCGCGTGTTGTAGCTCATTAGGTTAATAGCAGCTGCCTGTGAATGCCGCGTGTGGTAGCTCATTAGGTTGATAGTTGCTGCCTGTGAATGCCGCGTGTTGTAGCTCATTAGGTTAATAGCACCTGCCTGTGAATGCCGCGTGTTGTAGCTCATTAGGCTGATAGCAGCTGCCTGTGAATGCCGCGTGTGGTAGCTCATTAGGTTGATAGTTGCTGCCTGTGAATGCCGCGTGTTGTAGCTTATTAGGTTAATAGCAGCTGCCTGTGAATGCCGCGTGTTGTAGCTCATTAGGTTAATAGCAGCTGCCTGTGAATGCCGCGTGTGGTAGCTCATTAGGTTGATAGCTGCTGCCTGTGAATGCCGCGTGTGGTAGCTCATTAGGTTAATAGCAGCTGCCTGTGAATGCCGCGTGTGGTAGCTCATTAGGTTGATAGCAGCTGCCTGTGAATACCGCGTGTTGTAGCTCATTAGGTTAATAGCAGCTGCCTGTGAATGCCGCGTGTGGTAGCTCATTAGGTTAATAGCAGCTGCCTGTGAATGCCGCGTGTGGTAGCTCATTAGGAAAATAGCAGCTGCCTGTGAATGCCGCGTGTTGTAGCTCATTAGGTTAATAGCAGCTGCCTGTGAATACCGCGTGTTGTAGCTCATTAGGTTAATAGCAGCTGCCTGCGAATGCCGCGTGTTGTAGCTCATTGGGTTAATAGCAGCTGCCTGTGAATACCGCGTGTTGTAGCTCATTAGGTTAATAGCAGCTGCCTGTGAATGCCGCGTGTGGTAGCTCATTAGGTTAATAGCAGCTGCCTGTGAATGCCGCGTGTGGTAGCTCATTAGGTTAATAGCAGCTGCCTGTGAATGCCGCGTGTGGTAGCTCATTAGGTTAATAGCAGCTGCCTGTGAATACCGCGTGTTGTAGCTCATTAGGTTAATAGCAGCTGCCTATGAATACCGCGTGTTGTAGCTCATTAGGTTAATAGCAGCTGCCTGTGAATGCCGCGTGTTGTAGCTTATTAGGTTAATAGCAGCTGCCTGTGAATGCCGCGTGTGGTAGCTCATTAGGTTAATAGCAGCTGCCTGTGAATGCCGCGTGCTGTAGCTCATTAGGTGAATAACAGCTGCCTGTGAATGCCGCGTGTGGTAGCTCATTAGGTTAATAGCAGCTGCCTGTGAATGCCGCGTGTTGTAGCTCATTAGGTTAATAGCAGCTGCCTGTGAATGTCGCGTGTTGTAGCTCATTAGGTTAATAGCAGCTGTCTGTGAATGCCGCGTGTTGTAGCTCATTAGGTGAATAACAGCTGCCTGTGAATGCCGCGTGTGGTAGCTCATTAGGTTAATAGCAGCTGCCTGTGAATGCCGCGTGTTGTAGCTCATTAGGTTAATAGCAGCTGCATGTGAATGCCGCGTGATGTAGCTCATTAGGTTAATAGCAGCTGCCTGTGAATGCCGCGTGTGGTAGCTCATTAGGTTGATAGCAGCTGCCTGTGAATGCCGCGTGTTGTAGCTCATTAGGTTAATAGCAGCTGCCTGTGAATGCCGCGTGTTGTAGCTCATTAGGTTAATAGCAGCTGCCTGTGAATGCCACGTGTTGTAGCTCATTAGGTTAATAGCAGCTGCCTGTGAATGCCGCGTGTTGTAGCTCATTAGGTTAATAGGAGCTGCCTGTGAATACCGCGTGTTGTAGCTCATTAGGTTAATAGCAGCTGCCTGTGAATGCCGCGTGTGGTAGCTCATTAGGTTAATAGCAGCTGCATGTGAATGCCGCGTGTGGTAGGTCATTAGGAAAATAGCAGCTGCCTGTGAATGCCGCGTGTTGTAGCTCATTAGGTTGATAGCTGCTGCCTGTGAATGCCGCGTGTTGTAGCTCATTAGGTTAATAGCAGCTGCCTGTGAATGCCGCGTGTGGTAGCTCATTAGGTTGATAGTTGCTGCCTGTGAATGCCGCGTGTTGTAGCTCATAAGGTTAATAGCAGCTGCCTGTGAATGCCGCGTGTGGTAGCTCATTAGGTTAATAGCAGCTGCCTGTGAATGCCGCGTGTTGTAGCTCATTAGGTTAATAGCAGCTGCCTGTGAATGCCGCGTGTGGTAGCTCATTAGGTTAATAGCAGCTGCCTGTGAATGCCGCGTGTGGTAGCTCATTAGGTTAATAGCAGCTGCCTGTGAATGCCGCGTGTTGTAGCTCATTAGGCTAATAGCAGCTGCCTGTGAATGCCGCGTGTGGTAGCTCATTAGGTTAATAGCAGCTGCCTGTGAATGCCGCGTGTTGTAGCTCATTAGGTTAATAGCAGCTGCCTGTGAATGCCGCGTGTTGTAGCTCATTAGGTTAATAGCAGCTGCCTGTGAATACCGCGTGTTGTAGCTCATTAGGTTAATAGCAGCTGTCTGTGAATGCCGCGTGTTGTAGCTCATTAGGTTAATAGCAGCTGCCTGTGAATGCCGCGTGTGGTAGCTCATTAGGTTAATAGCAGCTGCCTGTGAATGCCGCGTGTTGTAGCTCATTAGGTTAATAGCAGCTGTCTGTGAATGCCGCGTGTTGTAGCTCATTAGGTTAATAGAAGCTGCCTGTAAATGCCGCGTGTGGTAGCTTATTAGGTTAATAGCAGCTGCCTGTGAATGCCGCGTGTGGTGGCTCATTAGGTTAATAGCAGCTGCCTGTGAATGCCGCGTGTGGTAGCTCATTGGGCTAATAGCAGCTGCCTGTGAATGCCGCGTGTTTTAGCTCATTAGGTTAATAGCAGCTGCCTGTGAATGCCGCGTGTGGTAGCTCATTAGGTTAATAGCAGCTGCCTGTGAATGCCGCGTGCTGTAGCTCATTAGGTTAATAGCAGCTGCATGTGAATGCCGCGTGTGGTAGCTCATTAGGTTAATAGCAGCTGCCTGTGAATGCCGCGTGTGGTAGCTCATTAGGTTAATAGCAGCTGCCTGTGAATGCCGCGTGTTGTAGCCCATTAGGTTAATAGCAGCTGTCTGTGAATACCGCGTGTTGTAGCTCATTAAGTTAATAGCAGCTGCCTGTGAATGCCGCGTGTGGTAGCTCATTAGGTTAATAGCAGCTGTCTGTGAATACCGCGTGTTGTAGCTCATTAGGTTAATAGCAGCTGCCTGTGAATGCCGCGTGTGGTAACTCATTAGGTTAATAGCAGCTGCCTGTGAATGCCGTGTGTGGTAGCTCATTCGGTTGATAGTTGCTGCCTGTGAATGCCGCGTGTTGTAGCTCATAAGGTTAATAGCAGCTGCCTGTGAATGCCGCGTGTAGTAGCTCATTAGGTTAATAGCAGCTGCCTGTGAATGCCACGTGTTGTAGCTCATTAGGTTAATAGCAGCTGCCTGCGAATGCCGCGTGTTGTAGCTCATTAGGTTAATAGCACCTGCCTGTGAATACCGCGTGTTGTAGCTCATTAGGTTAATAGCAGCTGCCTGCGAATGCCGCGTGTTGTAGCTCATTAGGTTAATAGCAGCTGCCTGTGAATACCGCGTGTTGTAGCTCATTATGTTAATAGCAGCTGCCTGTGAATGCCGCGTGTGGTAGCTCATTAGGTTAATAGCAGCTGCCTGTGAATGCCGCGTGTGGTAGCTCATTAGGTTAATAGCAGCTGCCTGTGAATGCCGCGTGTTGTAGCCCATTACGTTAATAGCAGCTGCCTGTGAATACCGCGTGTTGTAGCTCATTAGGTTAATAGCAGCTGCCTGTGAATGCCGCGTGTGGTAGCTCATTAGGTTAATAGCAGCTGCCTGTGAATGCCGCGTGTGGTAGCTCATTAGGTTAATAGCAGCTGCCTGTGAATGCCGCGTGTGGTAGCTCATTAGGTTAATAGCAGCTGCCTGTGAATGCCGCGTGTTGTAGCTCATTAGGTTAATAGCAGCTGCCTATGAATACCGCGTGTTGTAGCTCATTAGGTTAATAGGAGCTGCCTATGAATACCGCGTGTTGTAGCTCATTAGGTTAATAGCAGCTGCCTATGAATACCGCGTGTTGTAGCTCATTAGGTTAATAGCAGCTGCCTGTGAATGCCGCGTGTTGTAGCTCATTAGGTTAATAGCAGCTGCCTGTGAATGCCGCGTGTGGTAGCTCATTAGGTTAATAGGAGCTGCCTGTGAATGCCGCGTGTGGTAGCTCATTAGGTTAATAGCAGCTGCCTGTGAATGCCGCGTGTGGTAGCTCATTAGGTTAATAGCAGCTGCCTGTGAATGCCGCGTGTTGTAGCTCATTAGGTTAATAGCAGCTGCATGTGAATGCCGCGTGATGTAGCTCATTAGGTTAATAGCAGCTGCCTGTGAATGCCGCGTGTTGTAGCTCATTAGGTTAATAGCAGCTGCCTGTGAATGCCGCGTGTTGTAGCTCATTAGGTTAATAGCAGCTGCCTGTGAATACCGCGTGTTGTAGCTCATTAGGTTAATAGCAGCTGTCTGTGAATGCCGCGTGTTGTAGCTCATTAGGTTAATAGCAGCTGCCTGTGAATGCCGCGTGTGGTAGCTCATTAGGTTAATAGAAGCTGCCTGTGAATGCCGCGTGTGGTAGCTTATTAGGTTAATAGGAGCTGCCTGTGAATACCGCGTGTTGTAGCTCATTAGGTTAATAGCAGCTGCTTGTGAATGCCGCGTGTGGTAGCTCATTAGGTTAATAGCAGCTGCGTGTGAATGCCGCGTGTTGTAGCTCATTAGGTTAATAGCAGCTGCTTGTGAATGCCGCGTGTGGTAGCTCATTAGGTTAATAGCAGCTGCGTGTGAATGCCGCGTGTTGTAGCTCATTAGGTTAATAGCAGCTGCATGTGAATGCCGCGTGTGGTAGCTCATTAGGTTAATAGCAGCTGCCTGTGAATACCGCGTGTTGTAGCTCATTAGGTTAATAGCAGCTGCTTGTGAATGCCGCGTGTGGTAGCTCATTAGGTTAATAGCAGCTGCGTGTGAATGCCGCGTGTTGTAGCTCATTAGGTTGATAGCAGCTGCATGTGAATGCCGCGTGTGGTAGCTCATTAGGTTAATAGCAGCTGCCTGTGAATGCCGCGTGTGGTAGCTCATTAGGCTAATAGCAGCTGCCTGTGAATGCCGCGTGTTGTAGCTCATTATGTTAATAGCAGCTGCCTGTGAATGCCGCGTGTGGTAGCTCATTAGGTTATTAGCAGCCGCCTGTGAATGCCGCGTGCTGTAGCTCATTAGGTTAATAGCGGCTGCATGTAAATGCCGCGTGTGGTAGCTCATTAGGTTAATAGCAGCTGCCTGTGAATGCCGCGTGTGGTAGCTCATTAGGTTAATAGCAGCTGCCTGTGAATGCCGCGTGTGGTAGCTCATTAGGTTAATAGCAGCTGCCTGTGAATGCCGCGTGTGGTAGCTCATTAGGTTAATAGCAGCTGCCTGTGAATACCGCGTGTTGTAGCTCGTTAGGTTAATAGCAGCTGCCTGTGAATACCGCGTGTTGTAGCTCATTAGGTTAATAGCAGCTGCCTGTGAATGCCGCGTGTGGTAACTCATTAGGTTAATAGCAGCTGCCTGTGAATGCCGCGTGTGGTAGCTCATTAGGTTAATAGCAGCTGCCTGTGAATGCCGCGTGTGGTAGCTCATTAGGTTAATAGCAGCTGCCTGTGAATGCCGCGTGTTGTAGCTCATTAGGTTAATAGCAGCTGTCTGTGAATACCGCGTGTTGTAGCTCATTAGGTTAATAGCAGCTGCCTGTGAATGCCGCGTGTGGTAGCTCATTAGGTTAATAGCAGCTGTCTGTGAATACCGCGTGTTGTAGCTCATTAGGTTAATAGCAGCTGCCTGTGAATGCCGCGTGTGGTAACTCATTAGGTTAATAGTAGCTGCCTGTGAATGCCGCGTGTGGTAGCTCATTAGGTTAATAGCAACTGTCTGTGAATACCGCGTGTTGTAGCTCATTAGGTTAATAGCAGCTGCCTGTGAATGCCGCGTGTGGTAGCTCATTAGGTTAATAGCAGCTGCCTGTGAATGCCGCGTGTTGTAGCTCATCAGGTTAATAGCAGCTGCCTGTGAATGCCGCGTGTGGTAGCTCATTAGGTTAATAGCAGCTGCCTGTGAATGCCGCGTGTTGTAGCTCATTAGGTTAATAGCAGCTGCCTGTGAATGCCGCGTGTGGTAGCTCATTAGGTTAATAGCAGCTGCCTGTGAATGCCGCGTGTGGTAACTCATTAGGTTAATAGCAGCTGCCTGTGAATGCCGCGTGTTGTAGCTCATTAGGTTAATAGCAGCTGCCTGTGAATGCCGCGTGTGGTAGCTCATTAGGTTAATAGCAGCTGCCTGTGAATGCCGCGTGTTGTAGCTCATTAGGTTAATAGCAGCTGCCTGTGAATGCCGCGTGTGGTGACTCATTAGGTTAATAGCAGCTGCCTGTGAATGCCGCGTGTTGTAGCTCATTAGGTTAATAGCAGCTGCCTGTGAATGCCGCGTGTGGTAACTCATTAGGTTAATAGCAGCTGCCTGTGAATGCCGCGTGTTGTAGCTCATTAGGTTAATAGCAGCTGCATGTGAATGCCGCGTGTGGTAGCTCATTAGGTTTAGCCGTGAACTCGTAACCTGGTGTCAGTTGTGTGTACTGCTGCATACTGAGTCCAGGAAATACGGGACGTTGACACAGTTTTGGATTTGTGTTGGACCATCATCGCAGACGGTCAGCCAGTATTAAACCAATATTGGCTCAGTGTGTCGTGTTTGTTGAGAGTGCACCAATACCTGGAGTGTGCACTGCTGTAGGCTACATGTATAACGAGCTACTGAAAACGTTTGAAAAGTAGGCCTACAGGATATAGTCCTCACTCTGGCCTTTTTTCGCGATATTTTCAGAAAGTGACACAAAAAATATATATATTATCCCATGTCAACAAAATGCACACTGACATGTTTGACTGTGAACAAACGACACAAATACATGCTTCAAATCAATGAGAATTGTGGAAAACTCATCATGCGCTGATATATTACTATTATTATATCGGCAAGATAAAGCAACACGTATCTTAATAATTAAAATACATGTGCTATACGACATAACATCAGTTACATGTACTATACGACATAACATTAGTTACATGTGTTATACGACATAACATCAGTTACATGTGTTATACGACATAACATCAGTTACATTTGTTATACGACATAACATCAGTTACATGTGTTATACGACATAATATCAGTTACATGTGTTATACGACATAGCATCTGTTACATGTGTTATACGACATGACATCAGTTACATTTGTTATACGACATAACATCAGTTACATGTGTTATACGACATAACATCAGTTACATGTGTTATACGACATAACATCAGTTACATGTGTTATACGACATAGCATCAGTTACATGTGTTATACGACATAACATCAGTTACATGTGTTATACGGCATAACATCAGTTACATGTGTTATACGACATAACATCAGTTACATGTGCTATACGACATAACATCAGTTACATGTGTTATACGACATAATGTCAGTTACATGTGTTATACGACATAACATCAGTTACATGTGTTATACGACATAACATTAGTTACATGTGCTATACGACATAATATCAGTTACATGTGCTGTACGACATAACATCAGTTACATGTGTTATACGACATAACATCAGTTACATGTTCTATACGACATAACATCAGTTACATGTTTTATACGAAATAACATCAGTTACATTTGTTATACGAAATAACATAAGTTACATGTGTTATACGACATAACATCAGTTACATTTGTTATACGACATAACATCAGTTACATTTGTTATACGACATAACATCAGTTACATGTGTTATACGACATAACATCAGTTACATGTGCTATACGACATAACATCAGTTACATGTGTTATACGACATAATATCAGTTACATGTGTTATACGACATAACATCAGTTACATGTGTTATACGACATAACACCAGTTACATGTGCTATACGACATAATATCAGTTACATGTGTTATACGACATAACATCAGTTACATGTGCTATACGACATAACATCAGTTACATGTGTTATACGACATAACATCAGTTACATGTGTTATACGACATAACATCAGTTACATTTGTTATACGACATAACATCAGTTACATGTGTTATACGACATAACATCAGTTACATGTGTTATACGACATAGCATCTGTTACATGTGTTATACGACATGACATCAGTTACATTTGTTATACGACATAACATCAGTTACATGTGTTATACGACATAACATCAGTTACATTTGTTATACGACATAACATCAGTTACATGTGTTATACGACATAACATCAGCTACATGTGTTATACGACATAACATCAGTTACATGTGTTATACGACATAACATCAGTTACATGTGCTATACGACATAACATCAGTTACATGTGTTATACGACATAATATCAGTTACATGTGTTATACGACATAACATCAGTTACATGTGTTATACGACATAACATTAGTTACATGTGCTATACGACATAATATCAGTTACATGTGCTGTACGACATAACATCAGTTACATATGTTATACGACATAACATCAGTTACATGTTCTATACGACATAACATCAGTTACATGTGTTATACGACATAACATCAGTTACATAAGTTATACGACATAACATCAGTTACATGTGTTATACGACATAACATCAGTTACATGTGTTATACGACATAACATCAGTTACATGTGTTATATGACATAACATCAGTTCCATGTGTTATATGACATAACATCAGTTACATGTGTTATACGGCATAACATCAGTTACATGTGTTATATGACATAACATCAGTTACATGTGTTATACGACATAACATCAGTTACATGTGTTATACGACATAACATCAGTTACATGTGTTATACGGCATAACATCAGTTACATTTGTTATACGACATAACATCAGTTACATGTGTTATACGACATAACATCAGTTACATGTGTTATACGGCATAACATCAGTTACATGTGTTATACGACATAACATCAGTTACATGTGCTATACGACATAACATCAGTTACATGTGTTATACGACATAATATCAGTTACATGTGTTATACGACATAACATCAGCTACATGTTCTATACGACATAACATCAGTTACATGTGTTATAGGACATAACATCAGTTACATGTGTTATACGACATAACATCAGTTACATGTGTTATACGACATAACACCAGTTACATGTGTTATACGACATAATATCAGTTACATGTGTTATACGACATAACATCAGTTACATGTGCTATACGACATAACATCAGTTACATGTGTTATACGACATAACATCAGTTACATTTGTTATACGACATAACATCAGTTACATGTGTTATACGACATAACATCAGTTACATTTGTTATACGACATAACATCAGTTACATGTGTTATACGACATAACATCAGTTACATGTGTTATACGGCATAACATCAGTTACATGTGTTATACGACATAACATCAGTTACATGTGCTATACGACATAACATCAGTTACATGTGTTATACGACATAATATCAGTTACATGTGTTATACGACATAACATCAGTTACATGTGTTACACGACATAACATTAGTTACATGTGCTATACGACATAATATCAGTTACATGTGCTGTACGACATAACATCAGTTACATGTATTATACGACATAACATCAGTTACATGTTCTATACGACATAACATCAGTTACATGTGTTATACGAAATAACATCAGTTACATTTGTTATACGACATAACATCAGTTACATGTGTTATACGACATAACATCAGTTACATTTGTTATACGACATAACATCAGTTACATGTGTTATACGACATAACATCAGTTACATGTGTTATACGACATAACATCAGTTACATGTGTTATACGACATAACATCAGTTACATGTGCTATACGACATAACATCAGTTACATGTGTTATACGACATTATATCAGTTACATGTGTTATACGACATAACATCAGTTACATGTGTTATACGACATAACACCAGTTACATGTGCTATACGACATAATATCAGTTACATGTGTTATACGACATAACATCAGTTACATGTGCTATACGACATAACATCAGTTACATGTGTTATACGACATAACATCAGTCACATGTGTTATACGACATAACATCAGTTACATTTGTTATACGACATAACATCAGTTACATGTGTTATACGACATAACATCAGTTACATGTGTTATACGACATAGCATCTGTTACATGTGTTATACGACATGACATCAGTTACATGTATTATACGACATAACATCAGTTACATGTTCTATACGACATAACATCAGTTACATGTGTTATACGAAATAACATCAGTTACATTTGTTATACGACATAACATCAGTTACATGTGTTATACGACATAACATCAGTTACATTTGTTATACGACATAACATCAGTTACATGTGTTATACGACATAACATCAGTTACATGTGTTATACGACATAACATCAGTTACATGTGTTATACGACATAACATCAGTTACATGTGTTATACGACATAACATCAGTTACATGTTTTATACGACATAACACCAGTTACATGTGCTATACGACATAATATCAGTTACATGTGTTATGCGACATAACATCAGTTACATGTGCTATACGACATAACATCAGTTACATGTGTTATACGACATAACATCAGTTACATGTGTTATACGACATAACATCAGTTACATTTGTTATACGACATAACATCAGTTACATGTGTTATACGACATAACATCAGTTACATGTGTTATACGACATAATATCAGTTACATGTGTTATACGACACAACATCAGTTACATGTGTTATACGACATAACATTAGTTACATGTGCTATACGACATAATATCAGTTACATGTGCTGTACGACATAACATCAGTTACATATGTTATACGACATAACATCAGTTACATGTTCTATACGACATAACATCAGTTACATGTGTTATACGACATAACATCAGTTACATGTGTTATACGACATAACATCAGTTACATGTGTTATACGACATAACATCAGTTACATGTGTTATATGACATAACATCAGTTACATGTGTTATACGGCATAACATCAGTTACATGTGTTATATGACATAACATCAGTTACATGTGTTATACGACATAACATCAGTTACATGTGTTATACGACATAACATCATCAGTTACATGTGTTATATGACATAACATCAGTTACATGTGCTATACGACATAACATCAGTTACATGTGTTATACGACATAACATCAGTTACATGTGTTATACGACATAACATCAGTTACATGTGTTATACGACATAACACCAGTTACATGTGTTATACGACATAATATCAGTTACATGTGTTATACGACATAACATCAGTTACATGTGCTATACGACATAACATCAGTTACATGTGTTATACGACATAACATCAGTTACATGTGTTATACGACATAACATCAGTTACATTTGTTATACGACATAACATCAGTTACATGTGTTATACGACATAACATCAGTTACATGTGTTATACGACATAGCATCTGTTACATGTGTTATACGACATAACATCAGTTACATTTGTTATACGACATAACATCAGTTACATGTGTTATACGACATAACATCAGTTACATGTGTTATACGACATAACATCAGTTACATGTGTTATACGACATAACATCAGTTACATGTGCTATACGACATAACATCAGTTACATGTGTTATACGACATAATATCAGTTACATGTGTTATACGACACAACATCAGTTACATGTGTTATACGACATAACATTAGTTACATGTGCTATACGACATAATATCAGTTACATGTGCTGTACGACATAACATCAGTTACATATGTTATACGACATAACATCAGCTACATGTTCTATACGACATAACATCAGTTACATGTGTTATACGACATAACATCAGTTACATATGTTATACGACATAGCATCAGTTACATGTGTTATACGACATAACATCAGTTACATGTGTTATACGACATAACATCAGTTACATGTGTTATACGACATAACATCAGTTACATGTGTTATATGACATAACATCAGTTACATGTGTTATACGGCATAACATCAGTTACATGTGTTATATGACATAACATCAGTTACATGTGTTATACGACATAACATCAGTTACATGTGTTATACGACATAACATCATCAGTTACATGTGTTATATGACATAACATCAGTTACATGTGCTATACGACATAACATCAGTTACATGTGTTATACGACATAACATCAGTTACATGTGTTATACGACATAACATCAGTTACATGTGTTATACGACATAACACCAGTTACATGTGTTATACGACATAATATCAGTTACATGTGTTATACGACATAACATCAGTTACATGTGCTATACGACATAACATCAGTTACATGTGTTATACGACATAACATCAGTTACATGTGTTATACGACATAACATCAGTTACATTTGTTATACGACATAACATCAGTTACATGTGTTATACGACATAACATCAGTTACATGTGTTATACGACATAGCATCTGTTACATGTGTTATACGACATAACATCAGTTACATTTGTTATACGACATAACATCAGTTACATGTGTTATACGACATAACATCAGTTACATTTGTTATACGACATAACATCAGTTACATGTGTTATACGACATAACATCAGTTACATGTGTTATACGGCATAACATCAGTTACCTGTGTTATACGACATAACATCAGTTACATGTGCTATACGACATAACATCAGTTACATGTGTTATACGACATAATATCAGTTACATGTGTTATACGACATAACATCAGTTACATGTGTTATACGACATAACATTAGCTACATGTGCTATACGACATAATATCAGTTACATGTGCTGTACGACATAACATCAGTTACATGTGTTATACGACATAACATCAGTTACATGTTCTATACGACATAACATCAGTTACATGTGTTATACGACATAACATCAGTTACATTTGTTATACGACATAACATCAGTTACATGTGTTATACGACATAACATCAGTTACATTTGTTATACGACATAACATCAGTTACATGTGTTATACGACATAACATCAGTTACATGTGTTATACGACATAACATCAGTTACATGTGTTATACGACATAACATCAGTTACATGTGCTATACGACATAACATCAGTTACATGTGTTATACGACATAATATCAGTTACATGTGTTATACGACACAACATCAGTTACATGTGTTATACGACATAACATTAGTTACATGTGCTATACGACATAATATCAGTTACATGTGCTGTACGACATAACATCAGTTACATATGTTATACGACATAACATCAGTTACATGTTCTATACGACATAACATCAGTTACATGTGTTATACGACATAACATCAGTTACATGTGTTATACGACATAACATCAGTTACATGTGTTATACGACATAACATCAGTTACATGTGTTATATGACATAACATCAGTTACATGTGTTATACGGCATAACATCAGTTACATGTGTTATATGACATAACATCAGTTACATGTGTTATACGACATAACATCAGTTACATGTGTTATACGACATAACATCATCAGTTACATGTGTTATATGACATAACATCAGTTACATGGGCTATACGACATAACATCAGTTACATGTGTTATACGACATAACATCAGTTACATGTGTTATACGACATAACATCAGTTACATGTGTTATACGACATAACACCAGTTACATGTGTTATACGACATAATATCAGTTACATGTGTTATACGACATAACATCAGTTACATGTGCTATACGACATAACATCAGTTACATGTGTTATACGACATAACATCAGTTACATGTGTTATACGACATAACATCAGTTACATTTGTTATACGACATAACATCAGTTACATGTGTTATACGACATAACATCAGTTACATGTGTTATACGACATAGCATCTGTTACATGTGTTATACGACATAACATCAGTTACATTTGTTATACGACATAACATCAGTTACATGTGTTATACGACATACCATCAGTTACATTTGTTATACGACATAACATCAGTTACATGTGTTATACGACATAACATCAGTTACATGTGTTATACGGCATAACATCAGTTACATGTGTTATACGACATAACATCAGTTACATGTGCTATACGACATAACATCAGTTACATGTGTTATACGACATAATATCAGTTACATGTGTTATACGACATAACATCAGTTACATGTGTTATACGACATAACATTAGTTACATGTGTTATACGACATAACACCAGTTACATGTGCTATACGACATAATATCAGTTACATGTGTTATACGACATAACATCAGTTACATGTGCTATACGACATAACATCAGTTACATGTGTTATACGACATAACATCAGTTACATGTGTTATACGACATAACATCAGTTACATGTGTTATACGACATAACATCAGTTACATGTGTTATACGACATAATATCAGTTACATGTGTTATACGACATAGCATCTGTTACATGTGTTATACGACATGACATCAGTTACATTTGTTATACGACATAACATCAGTTACATGTGTTATACGACATAACATCAGTTACATTTGTTATACGACATAACATCAGTTACATGTGTTATACGACATAACATCAGTTACATGTGTTATACGACATAACATCAGTTACATGTGTTATACGACATAACATCAGTTACATGTGCTATACGACATAACATCAGTTACATGTGTTATACGACATAATATCAGTTACATGTGTTATATGACATAACATCAGTTACATGTGTTATACGACATAACATTAGTTACATGTGCTATACGACATAATATCAGTTACATGTGCTTTACGACATAACATCAGTTACATATGTTATACGACATAACATCAGTTACATGTTCTATTCGACATAACATCAGTTACATGTGTTATACGACATAACATCAGTTACATATGTTATACGACATAACATCAGTTACATGTGTTATACGACATAACATCAGTTACATGTGTTATACGACATAACATCAGTTACATGTGTTATACGACATAACATCAGTTACATGTGTTATATGACATAACATCAGTTACATGTGTTATACGGCATAACATCAGTTACATGTGTTATATGACATAGCATCAGTTACATGTGTTATACGACATAACATCAGTTACATGTGTTATACGACATAACATCATCAGTTACATGTGTTATATGACATAACATCAGTTACATGTGTTATACGACATAACACCAGTTACATGTGTTATACGACATAATATCAGTTACATGTGTTATACGACATAATATCAGTTACATGTGTTATACGACATAGCATCTGTTACATGTGATATTCGACATAACATCTGTTACATGTGTTATACGACATAACATCAGTTACATGTGCTATACGACATAATATCAGTTACATGTGTTATACGACATAACATCAGTTACATGTGCTATACGACATAATATCAGTTACATGTGTTATACGACATAACATCAGTTACATGTGTTATACGACATAATATCAGTTACATGTGTTATACGACATAATATCAGTTACATGTGTTATACGACATAATATCAGTTACATGTGTTATACGACATAACATCATCAGTTACATGTGTTATACAACATAACATCAGTTATACACATAACATCAGTTCACGTGTTATACACATAGCATCTGTTCGGTCGCAAAATGTGAATATATATAATTCTTACGTGCACAAATTAGTTGGCCTATTTCTTATAATGCAATTTTCCACTAACTATCTTGTAGTATGTGTTTTAGTGAATATGCTCACACCATGATAACACATAAGTGTATGTTTTTTTACAGACTGTCATTCTGCTTGTCATCTTTAGTTGGTCGCTTTGGTTGGTTCAAGAACGCCTCACAGTAAACCGGTCAATTCAGTTGAACACTATTAGTCCAGGTAATGACATCTGATCACAGTTGAAGACTATTAGTCCAGGTAATGCTTATCACAGTTGAAGACTATTAGTCCAGGTATTGCTTATGCAAGTTGAACACTATTAGATCAGTAATGCTATCTGACACTATTATTCCAGGTAATGCACAAAGACCTACTTGCCAAAAAAAATCGAAACTCTTCTAATGGATCTGAGCAAGGCGTTCGACTGTATGCCTCACGAGCTGCTGGTGTCAAAGCTGGAAGCCTATGGTGTTCAGTCAAAATCTTCTAAATTTATTTTATCCTATCTTTCCAACAGACAACAGCGTGTGCGTGTTGGCGAAAAGTGTAGTTCATGGCCAACCACCAGCAAAGGAGTTCCACAGGGAACTGTTCTCGGTCCTATATTTTTATTAATGATCCATTTTATTTGGTCAAAACTGTCCTGCTTACAAATTATGCACATGATAATGTTCAACTCTTTCTTATGCAAATTGTCAAATTAAACCTGGAAAGGGAAGCTGAAATTACATCTGGTGGTTTGCTATAAACTGCACGAAAGCCAATCCGGACATTGCCAGAGCGAGAGCAGTCTGTATCTGTATCTGTATATTACGTGGCAGTACGCACTGTTGTGCTATCGCGCCACGGGAGTAACTTAGCAAGGCCTGTTATTATTCATGATATCATTCATGGCCTTATATATGTGCCAAGTACACCATGTTGTGGATTTTTTGGGGTCTCGCCGGATGGAAACTGCGCCTACGTCCATTGAGGTTCTTTTACGTCCAACTCAAAGTCAGTCAGACGAGCCATCTGATTTACGTGGTTCTCTGAGCCCCACGAGTGTATACAGCACCTATCAGTCCAATTATGAACCGGGCGCGACGTTGCTAAACTTCAGTGATCGAGCACTAACCGTTGAGCGAACGCCGTATTCCGTGTGTAGTCATTGTCTTTACTAAATAGTTGTTCCATCGAGCCAAGCGAAGAAGTAGCAGTGCTGGGAGTGATACTGAACAATCGGCTAGTTTTTAATCGCCATACCAACGAATCATGTAAAAAGACAGGCAGACAAGTAAATGCTCTGAAGCTACTATGCCATCACATCAGAGGATGGTCGTTTTCAGAGCTTTTATCTTGAGCAATTTTCAGTGCTGCCAGCAAAATGGCACCATTGCTCACTATCAAACACTAAACAATTAGAAAAAAAAAAAAAAACGGGCTCTGCGGTATGTCACAAACGATTATAATCCGACTACAGACCTTTGTTGTGTCAGACCAGCTTGCCTTCCCTGGAAGAGGGACGACGACAACAAATAGCTATTCAGACCTTCAAAATTGTAAATAACCTTTCGCCACCATACCTTCAGGATCTAATCACACCGCGGAAATGTACTCGAATTCTTAGAAATTCTGTGAATACCCTAGAAATACCTTTTCACCTTTTTACATAAGTCATTTTCATTCTTGGCACCAAAGATCTGGAACAATCTACCAGAGGAAATTCGTACACTATCTGATCTTCCTTCTTTCAGGAAAGCCATAGCTACCGGTCTGTACACAACAATAAATTAGAACTTAACTTTATTAAAAAAATGTCATCAACAACTCCGTTTGTCCAGTATCTAGCTCCCGGCAGGGTGCTTTCTGGTGTATTTTTAGTGTGCATGCACATAATTATGAACTGAAATTATATAATAGTGTGTCTTTTGTTGTATCACCTTACAACATGTCATATATTTTAACTCTTATATTATATTTTAACTTTTATATTGCTACATAGTACGAATGCACTTTTGTATCACCTTTATACAATTTACGTAAGCTCCAGGTATCTAGAGAACCGAGTCAGCCAAACTGCCTGTCTTAAATGTTATTGCTGTACCATGTTTTATATCACAAGTCGCTGAAATAGCTATTGTTAGCTAATGTTTTACACTGAGTACACTATAAATAAATCTTGTCTTATCTTATCACACTTGAACACCATTAGTTCAGTAATGCTATCTGATCACAGTTGAACACTATTAGTTCAGGTAATGCTATCTGATCACAGTTGAACACTATTAGTCCAGGTAATGCTATCTGATCACAGTTGAACACTATTAGTCCAGGTAATGCTTATCACAGTTGAATTAGTCCAGTTATTGCTATCTGATCACAGTTGAACACTATTAGTCCAGTTAATGCTATCTGATCACAGTTGAACACTATTAGTCCAGTTAATGCTATCTCATAACAGTTGAGCACTACTAGTTCAGTAATGTTCAACAATGTTCTTATCACAGTTGAACGCTATGATTACAGATAATGCTCATCACAGTTGAACACTATTAGTACAGTAATGCTATCTGATCACAATTGAATACTATTAGTCCAGGTAATGCTATCTTATCACAGCTGTTATTCGTCTACATAATTTAGCCACCTCAGCTATCAAGTTATCTGCCACAGTCAGACTCCTTGAGCTCACGCATATATGCTATGCATCCACGACCCCTCTTCTCCCTGGCCAATCAGAACAACATCAGACAACTCAGTCGAGATGACCTGAGTGTGACCTTCCACACTGCAGTCAGTGGACCACTGTCGTGATAATTGATATTCATGCTGTTCTCACCCCTGTCTCTGTCTACAGCTCCAGTGTACACCTGTTGTCAAGGTCAGACATGTCGTCTGCATGTCTGACCCAACTGGGCAAGATGAATTTATAGAATTGAATTTTTTGCCCATCTAAAATTGTGTCTCGCTGCAGCGACCCACAGCTTTAGGTGGTTGAAAATTACTTACAGCTGTACAATTTGAGTTAAAATATATGTCAGTTTTGTACAAATATTGCTCATTTCTGTTACAATTTTCCTTTTTTAGAAGAAGAAAAGAAAAGCCAAAGACAACTATAGACACTACTAGCACTATAAGAGTCAATGTAGGGAACCGTTTTTATTATATTTGTTATTTTGATCAGAAGGCATTAGTCAGCTTTGCCCTGCAAAGGAAGATAGTCGTAGCGGCTTATTTGAAAAGTAAACTGTTTATTTTCGCAGGACAGATATATTAGCCATCTTACAACACATGAGTTATATAGCAGCCGGTGTCTGATGGCTCTGATTAATATTTGTGCAGATGCTGTAGTGTAGGAGGGGCGCTGTAAAAAATTATGATTGTATACTGTTATGATATTCTTCTTCTTTGCTGCATGATCCAGTGTCATACCATAATCTAGTGTAGTACCATAATCCACTGTCGTACCGGGAGGTATGACACAAGATTATGTTGAAGACGTCAGAAATACAACTTTGTAACTTTGAAACCAATGCCAATACCATAAAATAACCAATGGAAAACAAATTAATTATTAAGGTTCTCAAATCAAGTTATTTTGTGGTCAGGAAATGAGACGTCATTTAGTGGTCCTTTATTAGTAGGCCTATGTGTAATTACCATACCATAAAATTACCGATAAAACACCAATACAAATAAAGTCGTTAACTGATGGCTTTAACCAGAAAAATGTGTGCAGCTAGTTTAGCATAAAGGCATAATCATGTCTAGCGTTTTAAATTTTAAGATTAAAACAAATGAGTAATGTTGTGGTCATATCTTGGTATGTGTAATTACCATACCATAAAATTTTAAAAATGTTATTATTCGGAGAACAAACCAGTCATGTGCACGCAAAGACCTCAAAATGACATCCAAACAACTACCCCATTCCTGGGGGGGGGGGGGGGGGGCATAAGCCAGTGTCGTACTATAATCCAGTGTCGTACTATAATCCAGTGTCGTACTATAATCCAGTGTCGTACTATAATTCAGTATCGTACTATAATCTAGTATCGTACTATAATCCAGTATCGTACTATAATCCAGTGTCGTACTATAATCCAGTATCGTACCATAATCCAGTGTCGTACCATAATCCAGTGTCGTACCATAATCCAGTGTAGTACTGTAATCCAGTGTAGTACCATAATCCAATGTAGTACTATAATCCAGTGCAGCATAGGCTAAACTAGTGTGTACGTTATGTTCGCATGCATTATCAATTAGAGATTTGACTAATATGTTCTATTTCTACATATTAAACATATAGTGGGTTAACGTTAGGTCAGCATCGCAGATGATTGGCAAACATAACACCAACATTGGGTGTTTCTTGGAAGGCCGGAGTACGTGGTCACTCACAGACGATTGACACACTCCTAAATGAATAAATGAATAAATGAATAAATGAATAAATGAATAAATGAATAAATGAATGAATGAATGAATGAATGAATGAATGAATGAATGAATGGATGGATGGATGGATGAATGAATGAATGAATGAATGAATGAATGAATGAATGAATGAATGAATGAATGAATGAAATCTACCATCCCAGTTCCATATGAGGCGTGCTTGTTTCAGAGTTGACTACAGACATTCATTACATGGTGAATAAGTCAGTGCCACATGATGTGTGTAGACGTGTGAGAGATGGTATGTATACCATGAGACCGGTGGAGGAGTCTGATGAGAGTGCTCTGTTTGCTGTTGTTGACCATTATCAGAGGTTTGTGTACTGTGACATCCCTAAAGTCGCTTCAACAAGCTGGTTAGCATTCTTCACAAAGTTAGCTGAGAGGGACAAAGAAGAACGCTTCAAATGGTATGAAACTCATGTGCTGCCCACATACGAGTACCGAACAGTGGACCGATACAGGTGAGATATCATGCTTAACCCTTAGAGCACTGAGCCAAGAAATTTAAATTTTCAGCCACTTGACGTTGTGTCTCGCTACCGCGATCCACAACCTCAAGAGACTAAAAAATAGTTTTATTTTCAAAAAAATAGGTAAAAATGTATATGACTATCACAGAATTGGGACATATTCGATTTTTAAAACCTGGTTATACAAGACAATTAAAACACGAGAAAACAATACTATGGTCAACTGTAGTCGACAGCAGTGTGCTAAGGGTTAACACTTAAAGCGCTGAATTTTGTTATATAATTTCAATTTGAAGGCATCATGGTTGTCTTAGTCAGGTTTTTCCTCTTCATTTGAATACCTATATTCCGGATCTACAGCTATTAGAGATAAAGTGCTCCCACGGATATAATGCTAACCTCACCTATTGCCAAGTAAAGTATTGGAACAGATTTCCGCCAATGTTAATCACCCCTGTACAATTTCAACCGCAGTATCCGTAATCCACCATTCACCAATGATTTTGAATTTCCAATTTAATTTTTGCCATGTATCCCCCCCCCCCCGATCATATTGCCAACAATTGTTCCTTAAATAAACACAAGAGCTATGACTAATTGCACACAAACGACAATAAGCCTCTGCGTTCACAAGTTCGGGCAAGTGTGACTGAGAATGATAAATCTGTAGGGAGTGGCTAATTGGGGTATGAAGCTTATTGTGTTTCTCTGTGTAAAATAAAATGTTTATGCCAGCAAGCAAAAACAGTCAGCCCAACGTTTATTTGATCTCGTGCACTAACAATACAATGGAATAATAACCTATGTGTGACAGAAAGGCAGCTATTCCAAGAATCTATTAAATTGTGTGCATTGCTAATCTTCAGAAAAGAGACGTAATTATTCCTTACAATGCTGTCATATATTTTTATATGACCATGGAGACCAGGGGATTATTTCCAATTTGAAATCAACATAAATATCTTTGTGGCGTATCGGGGGCAATTCAATCACGCAGCCAAGAGAGGACAACATGAAGCTGTGATGATGGTTTATTGATCAAGTTAACAACGTTAAGCCAAGCAGAGCTGAACTCAGCTGACCTGAAAGGGTTAATTGTGTTTTTCACCCACTGGAAGTCGTGTTTTGGTTAAAAAAGTTATATCAAATCACGATCAGGTGTAGCCCCCTAGTATATATGGTATTATTGAATGTGTATGTGTTTGTCCTCCACAGGCACTTGTTCAGGTATGGCTACAGTAGACTGTCCAGGAGGACTAGCGCTCACACTGAGACCAGGTATGGACTGCCTGATCCTAGGCATCATTATTATAAGTTCTTGGTGGCTCGTCATCCTCTGGATAGACTGGCCTCAGCTTACCTTAATCAAGTGAATGGAGTGGATAGAAAAGAAGTGTCAAGTATGAAGGTAATTAGTCTCACTCATGTCAACCGTACTGCTCTGCAATGGCAAAATGCAGTATCTGCTTACTTTACAACAGTGCCTTTTTCCATTGCAAGACAATATAAAATTCAAATCTTTAAAAAAAATTATGAAATTGCATATTATACCCCCATACATAGGTCCTATACTGCAGATAGTAGCATTTTATTCTATTTTAAATATCTTATTCAAGATCAGATTTCTCGACCGACCCTTTTTAAACCATTGAGAGCAAATTTCTGAATTAAAAAGTGGTTGCTGGAGATTATTTTTGTAGTCGGCATTTCTCCTCATACCACTATCCATAAAATGACATGTACATTTAGGCAAGTAGCTACATTTAGGCATGTAGGCATATACCTGTTTTTGTACAACATAATTTTAAAATATTGATCAATATTGACAGCATGATAAGGTGCCCCAATGATTGGTGGCGCCATGCCCCTTCTGAATCCTAGATGAAACACTGTGCACAACAATAGACCTTCACCTCGAATGCTCCGGAATAATATCTAGAACTGATTCGTTCCTTGTGCATATTATTTGGGGCTCATTGAATAATCTAAACTAATTATCTAACGTTACAATCCCAGCAAGGAAAAAAAGTTGAGCCGATTCCCCCACAATTTTAGGCGCTTTTCTCTGCAATGAGAAATCGACAATAGTGGGCGCATTTAGTGTTTGATGTTATGAAAGTGCACTTTTTCAGTTCGCATTTTTAATGATAAGCTATAAATAACGGACTAAACACAGTTTAAGGTAGAACAAATAAATATTTTTGTAATCTCTTCCAAAATATACGACATAAGTTATATATATGAATAAATAATAACACATAATGCGCAGACACTAACAGGATCGATAAATCACGACAATAACAAGATCCGCAGATCACGACAGGAAACATGATAATTTTAGAGTTTATGTGAATATCATAAATCTATCATGGCTGTATAATTATATATATTGCAAGGTAATCAAGTAGGCTTAATGCAGAGATTGGGTGGGTGGCAAATTAATTCAAACCGTGGCGTGCGTGGAGTGACCACATAACACGATATATGTGAACAAGGGGAGCGCTCAGTGCAGGCTGACACGATATTACGCACCCAGTGGCGGGTCCAGACGGCGGGACGAGGGGCTGGGCGCATACAGACACACTCAGTAGCGGATCCAGACGGCGGGGGCGAGGGAGTGGGCGCATACATACGCACTCAGTGGCGGATCCAGATGGCGGGGTCGAGGGGGTGGGCGCATACATACCGCACTCAGTGGCGGATCCAGACGGCGGGGGAGAGGGGGTGGGCGCATACATACGCACTCAGTGGCGGATCCAGACGGCGGGGGAGAGGGGGTGGGCGCATACATACGCACTCAGTGGCGGATCCAGACGGCGGGGGAGAGGGGGTGGGCGCATACATACGCACTCAGTGGCGGATCCAGACGGCGGGGGAGAGGGGGTGGGCGCGTACATACGCACTCAGTGGCGGATCCAGACGGCGGGGGAGAGGGGGTGGGCGCATACATACGCACTCAGTGGCGGATCCAGACGGCGGGGGAGAGGGGGTGGGCGCATACATATGCACTCAGTGGCGGATCCAGACGGCCGGGGCGAGGGGGTGGTCGCATACATACGCACTCAGTGGCGGATCCAGACGGCGGGGGAGAGGGGGTGGGCGCATACATATGCACTCAGTGGCGGATCCAGACGGCCGGGGCGAGGGGGTGGTCGCATACATACATATCTGTTTGAGCGCTTTAATGGGTAATTACTGGGATTGACTGAAGCCAATCAGCGTCTACACACTGTTGACATGATGGATCACAGTAACGAGAACAATTAATATAAATATAACGACTCAGAGCTCTAAAAGGTGGATTTGGATATTTGTTGTGTAAATGGTTGAACGTACATTGACCTACCAGATGATGTAACTGTTTTCCCGTTTTAACCAGGGGCCGTATTCTCGAAAGAGATAAGAATTGCGTAAGTCTAAGAATTGCGTAAGTAGGCTAAGAAGTTGCGTAACATTGAGAATTTTTCTTAAGTGGTATTCTCGAAATAGTTTAGATAAGAAATTGAGTATATTATTGAATAACTTTACGGCAGCCTCAGAGGTGCCGTAACTTTACGCAACACAGTGTATTTTGTGCCAAAACAGCACAGAAAAGCCATGTTTACAGCCAAAAAATACACACATGTAAAGCTTACACTTATTTGAACACAATACAAAAGACCGTCAGTACATATTGATGTTTTTCATTAAGATATAGGACATTGTAGTTTGCAATGTACGAGAATACGGCCCCAGTGCTTTATTTAGAGCTAATGAGCAGTCACCACGCTAGTATTTCTTGCAACATAAACTGTGTATTAGGCCTACCTTCACAAAAATTTTGATTATATAAGCATGAAGTTATTAGAAACATTTACAGTTGTGATTAGTATTATGTACCAAAGCATTAAGGTGGCCTAGTGTTACCCCGTGTTACCCCTTGTTACCCTGTGTTACCACGCGTTACCACCTAATTTAACGTCAAACATATATTGTTGTGATTAGCATTATGTACCTAATCACTACGGGAGCCTACAATGTTAGAACGTGATACAACATCAACACATTTTAAAACTCTTACATCTTTAGTGCTGCATTTTTTTGCATTGCTGGGTTTATTCAGCATATATTTAGTTTTCTTTCTTTTACACAATTGAAATAGAAGTTTGTCGGTGCCCAAAGTACAGATGGTGGTGGTGCTGTCAGCTTTGAAGAATTTCTCATATATGTGGTAAATATATCATAATGTTCACTTAAAATGTTGTTTTTAAGTTATGCCTTACCATGTGCATAGCGGGTGTATGTATGGAGGACTGGAATAATTCCAACTCTGCCATGTGTATAGCAGGTGTGTATGTGTGGCCATGTGCATAGCGTGTGTATGTGTGGCCATGTGTATAGTGGGTGTATGTGTGGCCATGTGTATAGCGTGTGTGTAAGTGTGGCCATGTGTATGGCGGGTATGTATGTGTGGCCATGCGTATAGCGGGTGTATGTGTGGCCATGTGTATAGCGGGTGTGTGTGTGTGGCCATGTGTATAGCGGGTGTGTGTGTGTGGCCATGTGTATAGCGGGTGTGTATGTGGGGCCATGTGTATAGTGGGTGTGTATGTGGCCATGTGTATGGCGGGTGTGTGTGTGGCCATGTGTATAGCGGGTGTGTGTGTGGCCATGTATATAGTGGGTGTGTGTGTGTATGGCCATGTGTATAGCGGGTGTGTATGTGGGGCCATGTGTATAGTGGGTGTGTGTGGCCATGTGTATAGCGGGTGTATGTGTGGTCATGTGCATAGCGGGTGTGTGTGTGGCCATGTGTATAGCGGGTGTGTATGTGGCCATGTGTATAGTGGGTGTGTGTGTGTGGCCATGTGTATAGTGGGTGTATGTGTGGCCATGTGTATAGTGGGTGTAGATGTGGCCATGTATGTAGTGGGTGTGTATGTGGTCATGTGTATAGCGGGTGTGTATGTGATCATGTGTATAGCGGGTGTGTGTGTGATCATGTGTATAGCGGGTGTGTGTGTGATCATGTGTATAGCGGGTGTGTGTGTGATCATGTTTATAGTGGGTGTGTGTGTGGTCATGTGTATAGCGGGTGTGTATGTGATCATGTGTATAGCGGGTGTGTGTGTGATCATGTGTATAGCGGGTGTGTGTGTGTGGCCATGTATATAGTGGGTGTGTGTTAGGCCATGTGTATAGCGGGTGTGTGTGTGATCATGTGTATAGCGGGTGTGTATGTGGCCATGTGTATAGTGGGTGTGTATGTGGCCATGTGTATAGCCGGTGTGTATGTGGCCATGTGTATAGCGGGTGTGTATGTGGCCATGTGTATAGTGGGTGTGTATGTGGCCATGTGTATAGTGGGTGTATGTGTGGCCATGTATATAGTGGGTGTGTGTGTGGCCATGTGTATAGCGAGTGTGTGTGTGATCATGTGTATAGCGGGTGTGTATGTGGCCATGTGTATAGCGGGTGTATGTGTGTGGCATTGTGTATAGCGGGTGTATGTGTGGCCATGTATATAGTGGGTGTATGTGTGGCCATGTGTATAGCGGGTGTGTGTGTGTGATCATGTGTATAGCGGGTGTGTATGTGGCCATGTGTATAGCGGGTGTATGTATGTGGCCATGTATATAGCGGGTGTGTATGTGGCCATGTATATAGTGGGTGTGTATGTGGCCATTTATATAGTGGGTGTATGTGTGGCCATGTGTATAATGGGTGTATGTGTGGTCATGTGTATAGCGGGTGTGTGTGTGGCCATGTGTATAGTGGGTGTGTGTGTGGCCATGTGTATAGTGGGTGTAGGTGTGGCCATGTATGTAGTGGGTGTGTATGTGGTCATGTGTATAGCGGGTGTGTATGTGATCATGTGTATAGCGGGTGTGTGTGTGATCATGTGTATAGCGGGTGTGTGTGTGATCATGTGTATAGCGGGTGTGTGTGTGATCATGCTTATAGTGGGTGTGTGTGTGGTCATGTGTATAGCGGGTGTGTATGTGATCATGTGTATAGCGGGTGTGTGTGTGATCATGTGTATAGCGGGTGTGTGTGTGGCCATGTATATAGTGGGTGTGTGTGTGGCCATGTATATAGCGGTGTGTGTGTGATCATGTGTATAGCGGGTGTGTATGTGGCCATGTGTATAGCGGGTGTGTATGTGGCCATGTGTATAGTGGGTGTGTATGTGGCCATGTGTATAGTGGGTGTATGTGTGGCCATGTATATAGTGGGTGCGTGTGTGGCAATGTGTATAGCGGGTGTGTGTGTGATCATGTGTATAGCGGGTGTGTATGTGGCCATGTGTATAGCGGGTGTGTATGTGGCCATGTGTATAGCGAGTGTATATGTGTGGCCATGTGTATAGTGGGTGTATGTGTGGCCATGTATATAGTGGGTGTATGTGTGGCCATGTGTATAGCGGGTGTGTGTGTGTGATCATGTGTATAGCGGGTGTGTATGTGGCCATGTGTATAGCGGGTGTATGTATGTGGCCATGTATATAGCGGGTGTGTGTATGTGGCCATGTATATAGTGGGTGTGTATGTGGCCATTTATATAGTGGGTGTATGTGTGGCCATGTGTATAATGGGTGTATGTGTGGCCATGTGTATAGCGGGTGTGTGTGTGGCCATGTGTATAGTGGGTGTATGTGTGGCCATGTGTATAACGGGTGTATGTGTGGCCATGTGTATAGCGGGTATGTGTGTGGCCATGTGTATAGTGGGTGTAGGTGTGGCCATGTGTATAGCGGGTGTGTGTGTGATCATGTGTATAGAGGGTGTGTATGTGGCCATGTGTATAGCAGGTGTGTATGTGTGGCCATGTATATAGTGGGTGGGTATGTGGTCATGTGTATAGCGGTTGTGTATGTGATCATGTGTATAGCGGGTGTGTGTGTGATTATGTGTATAGCGGGTTTGTGTGTGATCATTTGTATAGCGGGTGTGTGTGTGATCATGTGTATAGTGGGTGTGTGTGTGGTCATGTGTATAGCGGGTGTGTATGTGATCATGTGTATAGCGGGTGTGTGTGTGATCATGTGTATAGCGGGTGTGTGTGTGATCATGTGTACAGCGGGTGTGTGTGGCCATGTATATAGTGGGTGTGTGTGTGGCCATCTGTATAGCGGGTGTGTATGTGATCATGTGTATAGCGGGTGTGTATGTGGCCATGTGTATAGTGGGTGTATGTGTGGCCATGTGTATAGCGGATGTTTGTGTGTGATCATGTGTATAGCGGGTGTGTATAGCGGGTGTGTGTGTGTGATCATGTGTATAGCGGGTGTGTATGTGGCCATGTGTATAGCAGGTGTATGTGTGTGGCCATGTGTATAGCGGGTGTATGTGTGGCCATGTATATAGTGGGTGTATGTGTGGCCATGTGTATACTTTAGCGGGTGTATGTGGCCATGTGTATAGTGGGTGTGTATGTGGCCATGTATATAGTGGGTGTATGTGTGGCCATGTGTATAGCGGGTGTGTGTGTGTGGCCATGTGTATAGTGGCTGTATGTGTGGCCATGTGTATAACGGGTGTGTGTGTGACCATGTGTATAGCGGGTGTATGTATGGCTATGTGTATAGCGGGTGTGTGTGTGTGGCCATGTGTATAGCGGGTGTGTGTGTGATCATGTGTATAAAGGGTGTGTATGTGGCCATGTGTATAGCGGGTGTGTATGTGATCATGTGTATAGCGGGTGTGTATAATGGGTGTGTATGTGGCCATGTATATAGTGGGTGTGTATGTGGCCGTGTATAGAGTGGGTGTGTGTGTGGCCATGTGTATAGTGGGTGTGTGTGTGGCCATGTTTATAGTGGGTGTGTGTGTGGCCATGTGTATAGCGGTGTGTGTGTGATCATGTGTATAGCAGGTGTGTATGTGGCCATGTGTATAGCGGGTGTGTATGTGGCCATGTGTATAGTGGGTGTGTATGCAGCCATGTGTATAGTGGGTGTATGTGTGGCCATGTATATAGTGGGTGCGTGTGTGGCCATGTGTATAGCGGTGTGTGTGTGATCATGTGTATAGCGGGTGTGTATATGGCCATGTGTATAGCGGGTGTGTATGTGGCCATGTGTATAGTGGGTGTGTATGTGGCCATGTGTATAGTGGGTGTATGTGTGGCCATGTATTTAGTGGGTGCGTGTGTGGCCATGTGTATAGCGGGTGTGTGTGTGATCAGGTGTATAGCGGGTGTGTATGTGGCCATGTGTATAGTGGGTGTATGTGTGGCCATGTATATAGTGGGTGTATGTGTGGCCAAGTGTATACTTTAGCGGGTGTATGTGGCCATGTGTATAGTGGGTGTGTATGTGGCCATGTATATAGTGGGTGTATGTGTGGCCATGTGTATAGCGGGTGTGTGTGTGTGGCCATGTGTATAGTGGCTGTATGTGTGGCCATGTGTATAACAGGTGTGTGTGTGGCCATGTGTATAGCGGGTGTATGTATGGATATGTGTATAGCGGGTGTGTGTGTGTGGCCATGTGTATAGCGGGTGTGTGTGTGATCATGTGTATAAAGGGTGTGTATGTGGCCATGTGTATAGCGGGTGTGTATGTGATCATGTGTATAGCGGGTGTGTATAGCGGGTGTGTATGTGGCCATGTATATAGTGGGTGTGTATGTGGCCGTGTATAGAGTGGGTGTGTGTGTGGCCATGTGTATAGTGGGTGTTTATGTGGCCATGTGTATAGCGGGTGTGTATGTGGTTATGTGTATAGCGGGTGTGTATGTCACCATGTGTATAGTGGGTTTGTATGTGATCATGTGTACAGCGGGTGTGTGTGTGGCCATGTATATAGTGGGTGTGTGTGTGGCCATGTGTATAGCGGGTGTGTGTGTGATCATGTGTATAGCGGGTGTGTGTGTGTGATCATGTGTATAGCGGGTGTGTATAGCGGGTGTGTGTTTGTGATCATGTGTATAGCGGGTGTGTATGTGGCCATGTGTATAGCGGGTGTATGTGTGTGGCCATGTGTATAGCGGGTGTATGTGTGGCCATGTGTATAGCGGGTGTGTGTGTGTGATCATGTGTATAGCGGGTGTGTAAGTGGCCATGTGTATAGCGGATGTATGTATGTGGCCATGTATATAGCGGGTGTGTATGTGGCCATGTATATAGTGGGTGTGTATGTGGACATTTATATAGTGGGTGTATGTGTGGCCATGTGTATAATGGGTGTATTTGTGGCCATGTGTATAGCGGGTGTGTGTGTGGCCATGTGTATAGTGGGTGTATGTGTGGCCATGTGTATAACGGGTGTATGTGTGGCCATGTGTATAGCGGGTATGTGTGTGGCCATGTGTATAGTGGGTGTAGGTGTGGCCATGTGTATAGCTGGTGTGTGTGTGATCATGTGTATGTGTATGTGGCCATGTGTATAGCAGGTGTGTATGTGTGGCCATGTATATAGTGGGTGGGTATGTGGTCATGTGTATAGCGGTTGTGTATGTGATCATGTGTATAGCGAGTGTGTGTGTGATTATGTGTATAGCGGGTGTGTGTGTGATCATGTGTATAGCGGGTGTGTGTGTGATCATGTGTATAGTGGGTGTGTGTGTGGTCATGTGTATAGCGGGTGTGTATGTGATCATGTGTATAGCGGGTGTGTGTGTGATCATGTGTATAGCGGGTGTGTGTGTGATCATGTGTACAGCGGGTGTGTGTGGCCATGTATATAGTGGGTGTGTGTGTGGCCATGTGTATAGCGGGTGTGTGTGTGATCATGTGTATAGCGGGTGTGTATGTGGCCATGTGTATAGTGGGTGTATGTGTGGCCATGTGTATAGCGGATGTGTGTGCGTGATCATGTGTATAGCGGGTGTGTATAGCAGGTGTGTGTGTGTGATCATGTGTATAGCGGGTGTGTATGTGGCCATGTGTATAGCGGGTTTATGTGTGTGGCCATGTGTATAGCGGGTGTATGTGTGGCCATGTATATAGTGGGTGTATGTGTGGCCATGTGTATACTTTAGCGGGTGTATGTGGCCATGTGTATAGTGGGTGTGTATATGGCCATGTATATAGTGGGTGTATGTGTGGCCATGTATATAGTGGGTGTATGTGTGGCCATGTGTATAGCGGGTGTGTGTGTGTGATCATGTGTATAGCGGGTGTGTATGTGGCCATGTGTATAGCGGGTGTATGTATGTGGCCATGTATAAAGCGGGTGTGTATGTGGCCATGTATATAGTGGGTGTGTATGTGGCCATTTATATAGTGGGTGTATGTGTGGCCATGTGTATAATGGGTGTATGTGTGGCCATGTGTATAGCGGGTGTGTGTGTGGCCATGTGTATAGTGGGTGTATGTGTGGCCATGTGTATAACGGGTGTATGTGTGGCCATGTGTATAGCGGGTATGTGTGTGGCCATGTATATAGTGGGTGTATGTGTGGCCATGTATATAGTGGGTGTATGTGTGGCCATGTGTATAGCGGGTGTGTGTGTGTGATCATGTGTATAGTGGGTGTGTATGTGGCCATGTGTATAGCGGGTGTATGTATGTGGCCATGTATATAGCGGGTGTGTATGTGGCCATGTATATGGTGGGTGTGTATGTGGCCATTTATAAAGTGGGTGTATGTGTGGCCATGTGTATAATGGGTGTATGTGTGGCCATGTGTATAGCGGGTGTGTGTGTGGCCATGTGTATAGTGGGTGTATGTGTGGCCATGTGTATAACGGGTGTATGTGTGGCCATGTGTATAGCGAGTATGTGTGTGGCCATGTGTATAGTGGGTGTAGGTGTGGCTATGTGTATAGCGGGTGTGTGTGTTATCATGTGTATAGAGGGGTGTGTATGTGGCCATGTGTATAGCAGGTGTGTATGTGTGGCCATGTATATAGTGGGTGGGTATGTGGTCATGTGTATAGCGGTTGTGTATGTGATCATGTGTATAGCGAGTGTGTGTGTGATTATGTGTATAGCGGGTGTGTGTGTGATCATGTGTATAGTGGGTGTGTGTGTGATCATGTGTATAGTGGGTGTGTGTGTGGTCATGTGTATAGCGGGTGTGTATGTGATCATGTGTATAGCGGGTGTGTGTGTGATCATGTGTACAGCGGGTGTGTGTGGCCATGTATATAGTGGGTGTGTGTGTGGCCATGTGTATAGCGGGTGTGTGTGTGATCATGTGTATAGCGGGTGTGTATGTGGCCATGTGTATAGTGGGTGTATGTGTGGCCATGTGTATAGCGGATGTGTGTGTGTGATCATGTGTATAGCGGGTGTGTATAGCAGGTGTGTGTGTGTGATCATGTGTATAGCGGGTGTGTATGTGGCCATGTGTATAGCGGGTGTATGTGTGTGGCCATGTGTATAGCGGGTGTATGTGTGGCCATGTATATAGTGGGTGTATGTGTGGCCATGTGTATACTTTAGCGGGTGTATGTGGCCATGTGTATAGTGGGTGTGTATGTGGCCATGTATATAGTGGGTGTATGTGTGGCCATGTGTATAGCGGGTGTGTGTGTGTGGCCATGTGTATAGTGGCTGTATGTGTGGCCATGTGTATAACGGGTGTGTGTGTGGCCATGTGTATAGCGGGTGTATGTATGGCTATGTGTATAGCGGGTGTGTGTGTGTGGCCATGTGTATAGCGGGTTTATGTGTGGCCATGTATATAGTGGGTGTATGTGTGGCCATGTGTATACTTTAGCGGGTGTATGTGGCCATGTGTATAGTGGGTGTGTATGTGGCCATGTATATAGTGGGTGTATGTGTGGCCATGTGTATAGCGGGTGTGTGTGTGATCATGGGTATAGCCGGTGTATATGTGGCCATGTGTATAGCGGGGGCGTGTATGTGGCCATGTGTATAGCGGGTGTGTATGAGGCCATGCATATAGTGGGTGTGTATGTGGCCATGTATATAGTGGGTGTATGTGTGGCCATGTGTATAACGGGTGTAGGTGTGGCCATGTGTATAGCGGGTGTATGTATGTGGCCATGTGTATAGCGGGTGTGTGTGTGTGTGGCCATGTGTATAGCCGGTGTATGTGGCCATGTGTATAGCGGTTGTATGTATGTGGCCATGTGTATAGCGGGTGTATGTATGTGGCCATGTGTATAGCGGGTGTATGTGGCCATGTGTATAGCGGGTGTATGTGTGGCCATGTATATAACGGGTGTAGGTGTGGCCATGTGTATAGCGGGTGTATGTATGTGACCATGTGCATAGCGGGTTTGTGTATGTGGCCATGTGTATAGTGGGTGTGTTTGTCTGCCCATGTGTATAGTGGGTTTGTATGTGATCATGTGTACAGCCGGTGTGTGTGTGGCCATGTATATAGTGGGTGTGTGTGTGGCCATGTGTATAGCGGGTGTGTGTGTGATCATGTGTATAGCGGGTGTGTGTGTGTGATCATGTGTATAGCGGGTGTGTATAGCGGGTGTGTGTGTGTGATCATGTGCATAGCGGGTGTGTATGTGGCCATGTGTATAGCGGGTGTATGTGTGTGGCCATGTGTATAGCGGGTGTATGTGTGGCCATGTATATAGTGGGTGTATGTTTGGCAATGTGTATACTTTAGCGGGTGTATGTGGCCAGGTGTATAGTGGGTGTGTATGTGGCCATGTATATAGTGGGTGTATGTGTGGCCATGTGTATAGCGGGTGTGTGTGTGTGATCATGTGTATAGCGGGTGTGTGTAAGGCCATGTGTATAGCGGGTGTATGTGTGTGGCCATGTGTATAGCGGGTTTATGTGTGGCCATGTATATAGTGGGTGTATGTGTGGCCATGTGTATTCTTTAGCGGGTGTATGTGGCCATGTGTATAGTGGGTGTGTATGTGGCCATGTATATAGTGGGTGTATGTGTGGCCATGTGTATAGCGGGTGTGTGTGTGATCATAGGTATAGCGGGTGTGTATGTGGCCATGTGTATAGCGGGTGCGTGTATGTGGCCATGTGTATAGCGGGTGTGTATGAGGCCATGCATATAGTGGGTGTGTATGTGGCCATGTATATAGTGGGTGTATGTGTGGCCATGTGTATAACGGGTGTAGGTGTGGCCATGTGTATAGCCGGTGTATGTATGTGGCCATGTGTATAGCGGGTGTGTGTGTGTGGCCATGTGTATAGCGGGTGTATGTGGCCATGTGTATAGCGGGTGTATGTATGTGGCCATGTGTATAGCGGGTGTATGTATGTGGCCATGTGTATAGCGGGTGTATGTGGCCATGTGTATAGCGGGTGTATGTGTGGCCATGTGTATAACGGGTGTAGGTGTGGCCATGTGTATAGCGGGTGTATGTATGTGACCATGTGTATAGCGGGTGTGTGTATGTGGCCATGTGTATAGTGGGTGTGTTTGTCTGCCCATGTGCATAGTGGGTTTGTATGTGATCATGTGTACAGCGGGTGTGTGTGTGGCAATGTATATAGTGGGTGTGTGTGTGGCCATGTGTATAGCGGGTGTGTGTGTGATCATGTGTATAGCGGGTGTGTGTGTGTGATCATGTGTATAGCGGGTGTGTATAGCGGGTGTGTGTGTGTGATCATGTGCATAGCGGGTGTGTATGTCGCCATGTGTATAGCGGGTGTATGTGTGTGGCCATGTGTATAGCGGGTGTATGTGTGGCCATGTATATAGTGGGTGTATGTTTGGCCATGTGTATACTTTAGCGGGTGTATGTGGCCATGTGTATAGTGGGTGTGTATGTGGCCATGTATATAGTAGGTGTATGTGTGGCCATGTGTATAGCGGGTGTGTGTGTGTGATCATGTGTATAGCGGGTGTGTGTAAGGCCATGTGTATAGCGGGTGTATGTGTGTGGCCATGTGTATAGCGGGTTTATGTGTGGCCATGTATATAGTGGGTGTATGTGTGGCCATGTGTATACTTTAGCGGGTGTATGTGGCCATGTGTATAGTGGGTGTGTATGTGGCCATGTATATAGTGGGTGTATGTGTGGCCATGTGTATAGTGGGTGTGTGTGTGATCATGGGTATAGCGGGTGTGTATGTGGCCATGTGTATAGCGGGTGCGTGTATGTGGCCATGTGTATAGCGGGTGTGTATGAGGCCATGCATATAGTGGGTGTGTATGTGGCCATGTATATAGTGGGTGTATGTGTGGCCATGTGTATAACAGGTGTAGGTGTGGCCATGTGTATAGCGGGTGTAGGTATGTGGCCATGTGTATAGCGGGTGTGTGTATGTGTGGCCATGTGTATAGCGGGTGTATGTGGCCATGTGTATAGCGGGTGTATGTATGTGGCCATGTGTATAGCGGGTGTATGTATGTGGCCATGTGTATAGCGGGTGTGTGTTTGTGATCATGTGTATAGCGGGTGTGTATAGCGGGTGTGTGTGTGTGATCATGTGCATAGCGGGTGTGTATGTGGCCATGTGTATAGCGGGTGTATGTGTGTGGCCATGTGTATAGCGGGTGTATGTGTGGCCATGTATATAGTGAGTGTATGTTTGGCCATGTGTATACTTTAGCGGGTGTATGTGGCCATGTGTATAGTGGGTTTATGTGTGGCCATGTATATAGTGGGTGTATGTGTGGCCATGTGTATGCTTTAGCGGGTGTATGTGGCCATGTGTATAGTGGGTGTGTATGTGGCCATGTATATAGTGGGTGTATGTGTGGCCATGTGTATAGCGGGTGTGTGTGTGATCATGGGTATAGCGGGTGTGTATGTGGCCATGTGTATAGCGGGTGCGTGTATGTGGCCATGTGTATAGCGGGTGTGTATGAGGCCATGCATATAGTGGGTGTGTATGTGGCCATGTATATAGTGGGTGTATGTGTGGCCATGTGTATAACGGGTGTAGGTGTGGCCATGTGTATAGCGGGTGTATGTATGTGGCCATGTGTATAGCGGGTGTGTGTGTGTGTGGCCATGTGTATAGCGGGTGTATGTGGCCATGTGTATAGCGGGTGTATGTATGTGGCCATGTGTATAGCGGGTGTATGTATGTGGCCATGTGTATAGCGGGTGTATGTGGCCATGTGTATAGCGGGTGTATGTGTGGCCATGTGTATAACGGGTGTAGGTGTGGCCATGTGTATAGCGGGTGTATGTATTTGACCATGTGTATAGCGGGTGTGTGTATGTGGCCATGTGTATAGTGGGTGTGTTTGTCTGCCCATGTGTATAGCGGGTGTAGGTGTGGCCATGTATATAGTGGGTTTATGTGTGGCCATGTGTATAGCGGGTGTATGTGTGTGGCTATGTGTATAGCCGGTGTATGTGGCCATGTGTATAGCGGGTGTGTGTGTGTAGCCATGTGTATAGTGGGTGTGTATGTGGCCATGTGTATAGCGGGTGTGTGTGTGTGGCCATGTGTATAGCGGGTGTGTATGTGTGGCCATGTGTATAGCGGGTGTGTATGTAGGGCCATGTGTATAGCAGGTGTATGTGGCCATGTGTATAGCGGGTGTGTGTGTGATCATGTGTATGGAGGGTGTGTATGTGGCCATGTGTATAGCGGGTGCGTGTATGTGGCCATGTGTATAGCGGTGTGTATGTGGCCATGTATATAGTGGGTGTGTATGTGGCCATGTTTTTAGTGGGTGTGTGTGTGGCCATGTGTATAGTGGGTGTTTATGTGGCCATGTGTATAGCGGGTGCATGTGTGGCCATGTATATAGTGGGTGCATGTGTGGCCATGTGTATACTTTAGCGGGTGTATGTGGCCATGTGTATAG
This sequence comes from Flabesymbios commensalis, assembly GCA_964017125.1. Classification (NCBI taxonomy): domain Eukaryota; kingdom Metazoa; phylum Annelida; class Polychaeta; order Terebellida; family Flabelligeridae; genus Flabesymbios; species Flabesymbios commensalis. Next base: position 105,447,816 of record OZ024904.1, on the reverse strand, counting down.
TGGGTGTGTATGTGGCCATGTATATAGTGGGTGTATGTGTGGCCATGTGTATAGCGGGTGTGTGTGTGATCATGGGTATAGCGGGTGTGTATGAGGCCATGTGTATAGCGGGTGTGTGTATGTGGCCATGTGTATAGCGGGTGTGTATGTGGCCATGCATATAGTGGGTGTGTATGTGGCCATGTATATAGTGGGTGTATGTGTGGCCATGTGTATAGCGGGTGTGTGTGTGGCCATGTGTATAGTGGGTGTATGTGTGGCCATGTGTATAACGGGTGTATGTGTGGACATGTGTATAACGGGTCTATGTGTGGCCATGTGTATAGCGGGTGTGTGTGTGGCCATGTGTATAGGGGGTGTATGTGTGGCCATGTGTATAACGGGTGTATGTGTGGCCATGTGTATAGCGGGTGTGTGTGTGGACATGTGTATAGTGGCTGTATGTGTGGCCATGTGTATAACGGGTGCGTGTGTGGCCATGTGTATAGCGGGTGTATGTATGGCTATGTGTATAGCGGGTGTGTGTGTGTGGCCATGTGTATAGCGGGTGTGTGTGTGATCATGTGTATAAAGGGTGTGTATGTGGCCATGTGTATAGCGGGTGCGTGTATGTGGCCATGTGTATAGCGGGTGTGTATGTGGCCATGTGTATAGCGGTAGTGTATGTGGTTATGTGTATAGCGGGTGTGTATGTCGCCATGTGTATAGTGGGTTTGTATGTGGCCATGTGTATAGCGGGTGTTTATGTGGCCATGTGTATAGCGGGTGTATGTTTGTGGCCATGTGTATAGGGGGTGTATGTGTGATCATGTGTATAGCGGGTGTGCATGTATGGCCATGTGTATACGGGTGTGTATGTGTGGCCATGTATATAGTGGGTGTGTGTTTGGCCATGTGTATAGCGGGTGTGTGTGTGGCCATGTGTATAGTGAGTGTGTGTGTGGCCATGTGTATAGACGGTGTTTGTGTGGCCATGTGTATAGTGGGTGTATCTGTGGCCATGTGTATAGCGGGTGTGTGTGTGATCATGTGTATAGCGTGTGTGTATGTGGCCATGTGTATAGCAGGTGTATGTATGTGGCCATGTGTATAGCGGGTGCATGTGTGGCCATGTGTATAGTGGGTGTGTATGTGGCCCTGTGTATAGTAGGTGTGGTTTTGGCCATGTATATAGTGGGTGTATGTGTGGCCATGTGTATAGAGGGTGTATGTGTGTGGCCATGTGTATAGCGGGTGTATGTGTGGCCATTTGTATAACGGGTGTAGGTGTGGCCATGTGTATAGCGGGTGTATGTATGTGGCCATGTGTATAGCGGGTGTGTGTGTGTGTGGCCATGTGCATAGCGGGTGTATGTGGCCATGTGTATAGCGGGTGTATGTATGTGGCCATGTGTATAGCGGGTGTATGTATGTGGCCATGTGTATAGCGGGTGTATGTGGCCATGTGTATAGCGGTGTATGTGTGGCCATGTGTATAACGGGTGTAGGTGTGGCCATGTGTATAGCGGGTGTATGTATGTGGCCATGTGTATAGCGGGTGTGTGTATGTGGCCATGTGTATAGTGGGTGTGTGTGTCTGCCCATGTGTATAGCGGCTGTAGGTGTGGCCATGTATATAGTGGGTGTATGTGTGGCCATGTGTATAGCGGGTGTATGTGTGTGGCTATTTGTATAGCGGGTGTATGTGTGGCCATGTGTATAGCGGGTGTAGGAGTGGCCATGTATATAGTGGGTGTGTATGTGGCCATGTGTATAGCGGGTGTGTGTGTGGCCTTGTGTATAGCGAGTGTGTGTGTGATCATGTGAATAGCGGGTGTGTGTGTGGCCATGCATATAGTGGGTGTGTATGTGGCCATGTGTATAGCGGGTGTATGAAGCCATGTGTATAGCGGGTGTGTGTGTGTAGCCATGTGTATAGTGGGTGTGTATGTGGCCATGTGTATAGAGGGTGTGTATGTGTGGCCATGTGTATAGCGGGTGTGTATGTGGGGCCATGTGTATAGCGGGTGTATGTGGCCATGTGTATAGCAGGTGTATGTATGTGGCCATGTGTATAGCGGGTGCATGTGTGGCCATGTGTATAGTGGGTGTGTATGTGGCCATGTGTATAGTGGGTGTGGTTCTGGCCATGTATATAGTGGATGTATGTGTGGCCATGTGTATAGCGGGTGTATGTGTGTGACCATGTGTATAGCGGGTGTATGTGTGGCCATGTGTATAACGGGTGTAGGTGTGGCCATGTGTATAGCGGGTGTATGTATGTGGCCATGTGTATAGCGGGTGTGTGTGTGTGTGGCCATGTGTATAGCGGGTGTATGTGACCATGTGTATAGCGGGTGTATGTATGTGGCCATGTGTATAGCGGGTGTATGTATGTGGCCATGTGTATAGCGACGTATGTGGCCATGTGTATAGCGGGTGTATGTGTGGCCATGTGTATAATGGGTGTAGGTGTGGCCATGTGTATAGCGGGTGTATGTATGTGGCCATGTGTATAGCGGGTGTGTGTATGTGGCCATGTGTATAGTGGGTGTGTTTGTCTGCCCATGTGTATAGCGGGTGTAGGTGTGGCCATGTATATAGTGGGTGTATGTGTGGCCATGTGTATAGCGGGTGTATGCGTGTGGCTATTTGTATAGCGGGTGTATGTGTGGCCATGTGTATAGCGGGTGTAGGTGTGGCCATGTATATAGTGGGTGTGTATGTGGCCATGTGTATAGCGGGTGTGTGTGTGGCCATGTGTATAGCGAGTGTGTGTGTGATCATGTGTATAGCGGGTGTGTGTGTGGCCATGTATAAAGTGGGTGTGTATGTGGCCATGTGTATAGCAGGTGTATGTGGCCATGTGTATAGCGGGTGTGTGTGTGTAGCCATGTATATAGTGGGTGTGCATGTGGCCATGTGTATAGCGGGTGTATGTG
>OZ024904.1:105277729-105444695 GCA_964017125.1 Flabesymbios commensalis | reverse complement strand
GTGTTTGTCTGCCCATGTGTATAGCGGGTGTAGGTGTGGCCATGTATATAGTGGGTGTATGTGTGGCCATGTGTATAGCGGGTGTATGTGTGTGGCTATTTGTATAGCGGGTGTATGTGTGGCCATGTGTATAGCGGGTGTAGGTGTGGCCATGTATATAGTGGGTGTGTATGTGGCCATGTGTATAGCGGGTGTGTGTGTGGCCATGTGTATAGCGAGTGTGTGTGTGATCATGTGTATAGCGGGTGTGTGTGTGGCCATGTATAAAGTGGGTGTGTATGTGGCCATGTGTATAGCAGGTGTATGTGGCCATGTGTATAGCGGGTGTGTGTGTGTAGCCATGTATATAGTGGGTGTGCATGTGGCCATGTGTATAGCGGGTGTGTGTGTGGCCATGTATATAGTGGGTGTGTATGTGGCCATGTATATAGCGGGTGTGTATGTGGCCATGTGTATAGCGGGTGTGTATGTGTGGCCATGTGTATAGCGGGTGCATGTGTGGCCATGTGTATAGTCGGTGTGTATGTGGCCATGTGTATAGTGGGTGTGGTTCTGGCCATGTATATAGTGGGTGTATGTGTGGCCATGTGTATAGCGGGTGTATGTGTGTGGCCATGTGTATAGCGGGTGTATGTGTGGCCATGTGTATAACGGGTGTAGGTGTGGCCATGTGTATAGGGGGTGTATGTATGTGGCCATGTGTATAGCGGGTGTGTGTGTGTGTGGCCATGTGTATAGCGGGTGTATGTGGCCATGTGTATAGCGGGTGTATGTATGTGGCCATGTGTATAGCGGGTGTATGTATGTGGCCATGTGTATAGCGGGTGTATGTGGCCATGTGTATAGCGGGTGTATGTGTGGCCATGTGTATAATGGGTGTAGGTGTGGCCATGTGTATAGCGGGTGTATGTATGTGGCCATGTGTATAGCGGGTGTGTATGTGGCCATGTGTATAGTGGGTGTGTGTGTCTGCCCATGTGTATAGCGGGTGTAGGTGTGGCCATGTGTATAGCGGGTGTAGGTGTGGCCATGTATATAGTGGGTGTATGTGTGGCCATGTGTATAGCGGGTGTATGTGTGTGGCTATTTGTATAGCGGGTGTATGTGTGGCCATGTGTATAGCGGGTGTAGGTGTGGCCATGTATATAGTGGGTGTATATGTGGCCATGTGTATAGCGGGTGTGTGTGTGGCCATGTGTATAGCGAGTGTGTGTGTGATCATGTGTATAGGCGGGTGTGTGTGTGGCCATGTATATAGTGGGTGTGTATGTGGCCATGTGTATAGCGGGTATGTGTGTGTAGCCATGTATATAGTGGGTGTGTATGTGGCCATGTGTATAGCGGGTGTGTATGTGTGGCCATGTGTATAGCGGGTGTGTATGTGGGGCCATGTGTATAGCGGGTGTATGTGGCCATGTGTATAGCGGGTGTGTGTGTGATCATGTGTATAGAGGGTGTGTATGTGGCCATGTGTATAGCGGATGCGTGTATGTGGCCATGTGTATAGCGGGTGTGTATGTGGCCATGTATATAGTGGGTGTGTATGTGGCCATGTACATAGTGGGTGTGTGTGTGGCCATGTGTATAGTGGGTGTCTATGTGGCCATGTGTATAGCGGGTGTGTATGTGGCCATGTGTATAGCGGGTGTGTATGTTGCCATGTATATAGTGGGTGTGTATGTGGCCATGTATATAGTGGGTGTGTGTGTGGCCATGTGTATAGTGGGTGTTTATGTGGCCATGTGTATAGCGGGAGTGTATGTGGCCATGTGTATAGCGGGTGTGTATGTTGCCATGTGTATAGTGGGTGTGTATGTGGCCATGTGTGTAGCGGGTGTTTATGTGGCCATGTGTATAGTGGGTGTATGTGTGTGGCCATGTGTATAGCGGTTGTATGTGTGATCATGTGTATAGCGCGTGTGTATGTATGGCCATGTGTATATGGGTGTGTATGTGTGGCATGTATATAGTGGGTGTGTTTGTCTGGCCATGTAAATAGTGGGTGTGTGTGTGGTCATGTGTATAGTGTGTGTGTTTGTCTGGCCATGTATATAGTGTGTGTGTGTGTGGCCATGTGTATAGTGGGTGTGTGTGTGGCCATGTGTATAGTGGGTGTGCGTGTCTGGCCATGTATATTGTGGATGTGTGTCTGGCCATGTATATAGTGGGTGTGTGTGTGGCCATGTATATAGTGGGTGTGTGTGTGGCCATGTGTATAGTGGGTGTGTGTGTCTGGCCATGTATATAGTGGGTGTGTGTCTGGCCATGTATATAGTGGGTGTGTGTGTGGCCATGTATATAGTGGGTGTGTATGTGGCCATGTGTATAGTGTGTGTGTGTGTCTGGCCATGTATATAGTGGGTGTGTGTGTGCACAAAAATAAATAATTGCATTCAACGAACCAACAACCCATAGGGAAACATAACAATTACGGCTACATTTGAAGCATGTCATCACAAGGGAAATTATAACGGAAAGCAAAAAGAAAAAGTGCCCTGGACAGAATCAACTTCTAGATGCCAATCAGAACGCATTGCTCAACATGTCTGAAACGACTAAGTACCCCTCTCTCAACCACACCTCATTACCACACTTCTCTCATCGACACCTCATTACCACACACCTCTCAACCATACCGCATTACCATAATGCGGTGTGGTTGAGAGGTATGTGGTACATTACCACACACCTCATCAACACCCACCTTTTAACCACACCTCATTAACACATACCTCTCAACCACACCGCATTACTACACACTCATTACCACACCTCATTACCACATACCTCTCACCCACACCTCACTTCCACATACCTCCCAACCACACCTCTTAACCACACCTCATTACCACATATCTCTCAACTACACCGCATTAGCACGCACCTCAATGTCACATACCTCATTACCACACCCCATTACCACACCGACACCGCATTACCACACACCTTTCAACCTCACCTCATTACCACACACCTCATTACCACACACCTCATTAACACACACCTCTCAAATACACCTCATTACCACACACCTCCCAACCATACCTTGTTACCACATACCTCGTTACCACACAGCAGTCAATCACACTTCATTACCACAAACTCATTACCAGACACCTCTCGACCACATTTCATTACCACACACCTTTCAACCACACCTCATTACCACACACCTCATTGCCACACACCTCTCAACCACACCTAATTACCACACATCTCTCAACCACACTTTATTACCACATACCTCATCACCAAACATCTCTCAACCACACCTCATTACCACACACCTCATTAACACAGACCTCCTAAACACACCTCATTACCACACACCTCCCAACCATACCTTGTTACCACATACCTCGTTACCACACAGCAGTCAATCACACTTCATTACCACAAACTCATTACCAGACACCTCTCGACCACACCTCATTACCACACACCTTTCAACCACACCTAATTACCACACAACTCATTGCCACACACCTCTCAACCACACCTAATTACCACACATCTCTCAACCACACCTTATTACCACATACCTCATTACCACACACCTCTCAACCACACCTCATTACCACACACCTCTCAACACACCTCATTACCACACAACTCTCAACTACACCTCTTTATCACACACACATCTTAATCACATCTCATTATCACACACCTCTCAACCACTCCTCATTCCGATGCACCTCTCAACCACACCTCATACTCACATACCTCATTACCACACACCTCTCAACCACAACTCATTACCACATATATCATTACCACACACCTCTCAACCACACCTTATTACCATATACCTCTTAACCACATCTCATTACCACACACCTCTCAGCCACACCTCATTACCACATACCTCATTTCCACCTATCTCTTAACACACACCTCATTACCACACACCTCTCAACCACACCTAATTACCACATACCTTATTACCACACACCTCTCAACCATATCTTATTACCATATACCTCTCAACCACACATCATTGGCACACTACTCTCTATCACATCCCGTTACCACACACCTCTCAACCACACCTCATTACCATACACCTCATTACCACACACCTCTCAGTCACACCTAATTTCCACACACCTTTCAACCACACCTCATTACCACACACCACATTACAACACACCTCTCAACCACACCTCATTAACACATACCTCTAAATCACACCTCATAATCACACACCTCTCAATCACACCTCATGACCACACACCTCTCCAACACACCTCATCACCACACACCTCTCTACTACACACCTCTCAACCACACCTCATTATCACACCTCGCAACCAACCACACCTCATTATCACACCTCATTACCACACAACCCTCAACTACACCTCATTACCACAAACCTCATACCACATACCTCATTATCACACACCTTATTACCACACCGCATTACCACACACCTCTCAACCAAACCTCATCACCACATACGTCATTCCCACATACCCAATTACCACACACCTTTCAGCCACACCTCATTACCACACACCTCTGAGCCACACTTCATTACCACACACCTCTCAACCACACCTCATTACTACACATATCTCAACAAAACATCATTACCACACACCTCATTACCACACACCTCTCAGCCACACCTCATTACCACACACCTCTAAACCACATCTCATTACCACACAACATATTACACCACACCTCTCAACCACACCTCATCACCAAACACCTCTCAACCACACCTCATCACCACACACCTCTCAACCACACCTCATTATCACACACCTCTCAACCACACCTCATCACCACACACCTCATTACTACACACCTCTCAACCACACTTTATTATCACACCTCTCAACCAACCACACCTCAATAGCAGACTTCATAACCACACACCTCTCAACCACACTTAATTACCACACACCTCATTGCCACACACCTCTCAACCACACCTAATTACCACACATCTCTCAACCACACCTTATTACCACATACCTCATTACCACACACCTCATTATCACACACCCCTTTACTACACCGCATTACCACACACCTCTCAACCACACCTCATTACCACACACCTCTCAACACACCTCATTACCACACACCTCGCAACTACACCTCGTTATCACACACATCTTATTCACACCTTATTATCACACACCTCTCAACCACACCTCATTCCGATGCACCTCTCAAACACACCTCAAACTCACATACCTCATTACCACACACCTCTCAACCACACCTCATTACCACATATATCATTACCACACACCTCTCAACCACACCTTATTACCATACAACTCTCAACCACATCTAATTACCACACACGTCTCAACCACACCTCATTACCACATACCTCATTACCACCTATCTCTTAACACACACCTCATTACCACACACCTCTCAACCACACCTCATTACCACATACCTCATTACCACACACCTCCCAACCACATATTATTACCATATACCTCTCAGCCACACATCATTGGCACACTACTGTCTATCACATCTCATTACCACACACCTCTCAACCACACCTCATTACCATACACCTCATTACCACACACCTCTCAGTCACACCTGATTTCCACACACCTTTCAACCACACCTCATTACCACACACCACATTACAACACACCTCTCAACCAAACCCCATTACCACATACCTCTCAACCAAATCTCATTACCACATACCTCTCAACCACACCTCATCACCACACACCTCTCAACCACACCTCATCACCACACACCTCTCAACCACACCTCATCACCACACACCTCTCAACCACACCTCATTACCACACACCTCTCAACCACACCTCATCACCACACACTTCATTACTACACACCTCTCAACCACACTTTATTATCACACCTCTCAACCAACCACACCTCAATAGCAGACCTCATAATCACACACCTCTCAACTACACCTCATTACCACACACCTCATTACCACATACCTCATTATCACACACCCCTTTACTACACCGCATTACCACACACCTCACAACCAAACCTCATCCCCACACACCTCATTACCACACACCTCATTACCACACACCTCTCAACCACACCCCATTACCACACACCTCATTACCACCCACTTCTCCCGCCATATCTCATTACCTCACACCTCATTACCACACACCTCATTACCACACACCTCATTACCACACACCTCTCAGCCACACCTCATTACCACACACCTCATTACCACACACCTCTCAACCACACCTCATTACCACACACCTTATTATCACACACCTCATTACCACACACCTCATTACCACACACCTCTCAACCACACCTCATTACCACACACCTCATTACCACACACCTCTCAACCACACCTCATTACCACACACCTCATTACCACACACCTCTCAACCACACCTCATTACCACACACCTTATTATCACACACCTCATTACCACACACCTCATTACCACACACCTCTCAACCACACCTCATTACCACACACCTCATTACCACACACCTCTCAACCACACCTCATTACCACACACCTTATTATCACACACCTCATTACCACACACCTCATTACCACACACCTCTCAACCACACCTCATTACCACACACCTTATTAACACATACCTTATTAACACATACCTCATTACTACACACCCCATACCATACACTTCTCCCGCCACATCTCATTCCCTCACACCTCATTACCACACACCTCATTACCACACACCTCATTACTACACACCTCTCAACTACACCTCATTACCACACACCGCATTACCAAACGACCAAAACCTGACCTAACTACACACACCTCTCAAACACACCTCATTACCACACAAATCTCAAACACACCTCAATAATTTTCGTGAAGAAAACGATTGATTTTTTAAATTGTTATTTTTTATTATTTAACTAACAATGCTAGTCAAATCAATAACTTTACAATTTTCAGTAAATTGTAGTGTTGTGTATGAATGACTCATCTATACTGAGACGTCTTCCACTTTATTAATGCTTTGGATTGATTTGTTACTGTTATTTTTAAATTCAATATTAATAAAACACACATTGGCTATACATGTAGATGTTAATAATGTCGTCGACTCCACCGCTAAGCATGACGATAGTCGATTTTAATCGGTTTTCTTTGCTTATAATATCACTGTTACTGGAACGAAATAAACGTTTAAGTATCAAGATTTGGCAAGTTTTTTGTCTGAAATTAATCAAATATGAGTAGTTTTCACTCACTTGAAGTAGTGGGTCGACGTAGCGAGACACAACTTTAATTGGGTGTTATGCCACTGATTATATCAGACGACAATGTATATCCTCGCTTTGACCCATTATAGCCGCCGGTCCCGATTATATTCTTATTAGCACATTAAATACCAGCTTTTGAACATGTTAAAGATAAAACATCAAGATTTAAGAATCGTTGACCTCCCTTTTGTCGAATCTGAATATTTTTCGCCCACTTGAAGTTGTGAATCGCGTCAGCGAGACACAATTTTAAGTGGGTAGATATTACAATGAATTAATTTGGCGGTTAAAGGGACCAATGACTATATAAGATGTATATCCTCGCAGTGGTGTGTTCAGTGGTGTGTTTCAAGACAAGGAAAATCTTTGAAGTTAGGCCTCATCAGGTCTAATTGTTAACAAACATGCTGACAATTAAATTTAGTTAAAAAATTTCCATCAAATACGGTAATAACAATTTATGTGGGAATTAAATGATATTGTATAACAACAGTAACTATGGCGATTAACCCTCTACTGCCAAGCTATTTTTTTTTAAATTTTCACCCACTTAAATAATTTTTGTGTCTCGCTACCGCGACCCACAGCTTTAAGGGGGTGAAAATTACACATATTTGATCAATTTGTAACCAATTATTTGCAAATCTTGATGTTCAAGCACACATTTCATTCCCAATAACAGTGATTTCGCCTGTTAATAGGAGGATTAACGATAATAGTGCTGCTTAGCGCTTAAAGGGTTAATATGTCTATATCTTTGTTACAGAGTCGTCCAGACTCAGAATACACAGAAAGGGTTAATATGTCTATATCTTTGTTACAGAGTCGTCCAGACTCAGAATACACAGACGAATTCGATATACACTTCACAACAATACAGGTTTTACTATACATATATATAATTTATTTTATTTTAGCAGTTTTTATTCCAGGAATATTTAAGAAAAGACTAATCAAATACGAACATATTTCAAGTTTTAAAGTAGGTACTATTGCGTAGCAGCCCCACAGACGTGTTTAAGCCACAACTTCCATTTATATATTGCGTAGCAGCCCCACAGACGTGTTTGAGCCACAGCTTCCATTTATATATTGTATAGCAGCCCCACAGACGTGTTTGAGTCACAACTTCCATTTATATATTGTATAGCATCCCCACAGACGTGTTTGAGCCACAGCTTCCATTTATATATTGCGTAGCAGCCTCACAGACGTGTTTGAGCCACAGCTTCCATTTATATATTGTATAGCAGCCCCACAGACGTGTTTGAGCCACAACTTCCATTTATATATTGTATAGCAGCCCCACAGACGTGTTTGAGCCACAGCTTCCATTTATATATTGTATAGTAGCCCCACAGACGTGTTTGAGTCACAACTTCCTATATATTGAAAATAATAACTGTTTTATTGTGAGTGATTTTAAAGTTAAACAACTAAGTATTGTTATCCACTTGAAGTGGTGGATGACGAAAGCGAGATATATGATGCTGCACCATTGCTCACGAAGGGTTAAATTTGTTTGTAAATGTCGCATAGTAGGCCTAAGTTCAAAAGGACTGCAGCGATTAAAAGGCTTACTCTGAAATATGCTGTGATAATAGTTATTTGAATGCTAACTACTTTAAAAGCTAGGGTCTATTATTGTTATTTTTTTGTTTGTACGTACTATTTATCCTGTTTGTTTTGTATTTGCAGACGGTGTGTGAGCCATGTAGCATAGAGTATGACTACATCGGTCATATGGAGACACTAGAAGCTGACTTAAAAACAATACTTAAACATCTCCACGCTGAAGAATTAAAGTCATTTTTTCCATATCATAATTTTCAAAACTGGCATAAAAAAGATTACGCATATATGTACAGGAACGTATCCACACGTGTTCTGCAAAAGGTAGTTGATAAATACCGAGTTGACGCTGATATGTTTGGCTACAGCTTTGACAAATATCTGATATGATCACAAATCTTGGTATGAGAAGAACTGATTTTACATCTTTCTTACATGCCAATGACAGTTTGTTAATTATGATCTGCCATCTTATGTAGATATACTATCTTATTATGATCTAACATTTTATGTAGATCTACTATATTATTATGATCCGCCATCTTATGTAGATCTACTATCTTATTATGATCCGCCATCTTATGTAGATATACTATCTTATTATGATCTGCCATCTTATGTAGGTCTACTATCTTATTAGGATCTGCCATCTTATGTAGATCTACTATCTTATTATGATCTGCCATCTTATGTAGATATACTATCTTATTATGATCTGCCATCTTATGTAGGTCTACTATCTTATTATGATCTGCCATCTTATGTAGATCTACTATCTTATTATGATCTGCCATCTTATGTAGGTCTACTATCTTATTATGATCTGCCATCTTATGTAGATCTACTATCTTATTATGATCTACCATCTTATGTAGATCTACTATCTTATTATGATCCGCCATCTTATGTAGGTCTACTATCTTATTATGATCTGCCATCTTATGTAGATATACTATCTTATTATGATCTGCCATCTTATGTAGATATACTATCTTATTATGATCCGCCATCTTATGTAGGTCTACTATCTTATTAGGATCTGCCATCTTATGTAGATCTACTATCTTATTATGATCTAACATCTGATGTAGATCTACTATATTATTATGATCCGCCATCTTATGTAGATCTACTATCTTATTATGATCCGCCATCTTATGTAGATATACTATCTTATTATGATCTGCCATCTTATGTAGGTCTACTATCTTATTAGGATCTGCCATCTTATGTATATCTACTATCTTATTATGATCTGCCATCTTATGTAGGTCTACTATCTTATTATGATCTGCCATCTTATGTAGATCTACTATCTTATTATGATCCGCCATCTTATGTAGGTCTACTATCTTATTATGATCTGCCATCTTATGTAGATATACTATCTTATTATGATCTGCCATCTTATGTAAATATACTATCTTATTATGATCCGCCATCTTATGTAGGTCTACTATCTTATTAGGATCTGCCATCTTATGTAGATCAACTATCTTATTATGATCTGCCATCTTATGTAGGTCTACTATCTTATTAGGATCTGCCATCTTATGTAGATCTACTATCTTATTATGATCTGCCATCTTATGTAGATATACTATCTTATTATGATCTGCCATCTTATGCAGGTCTACTATCTTATTATGATCTGCCATCTTATGTAGATATACTATCTTATTATGATCTGCCATCTTATGTAGGTCTACTATCTTATTATGATCCGCCATCTTATGTAGGTCTACTATCTTATTATGATCTGCCATCTTATGTAGCTCTACTATCTTATTATGATCTGCCATCTTATGTAGCTCTACTATCTTATTATGATCGGCCATCTTATGTAGGTCTACTATCTTATTATGATCGGCCATCTTATGTAGCCTGTATACCATCTTATTATGATCCGCCATCTTATGTAGGTCTACTATCTTATTATGATCTGCCATCTGATGTAGATCTACTATATTATTATGATCCGCCATCTTATGTAGATCTACTATCTTATTATGATCCGCCATCTTATGTAGATATACTATCTTATTATGATCTGCCATCTTATGTAGGTCTACTATCTTATTAGGATCTGCCATCTTATGTAGATCTACTATCTTATTATGATCTGCCATCTTATGTAGGTCTACTATCTTATTATGATCTGCCATCTTATGTAGATATACTATCTTATTATGATCTGCCATCTTATGTAGGTCTACTATCTTATTATGATCTGTCATCTTATGTAGATCTACTATCTTATTAGGATCTGCCATCTTATGTAGATCTACTATCTTATTATGATCCGCCATCTTATGTAGGTCTACTATCTTATTATGATCTGCCATCTTATGTAGATATACTATCTTATTATGATCTGCCATCTTATGTAGATATACTATCTTATTATGATCCGCCATCTTATGTAGGTCTACTATCTTATTAGGATCTGCCATCTTATGTAGATCTACTATCTTATTATGATCTAACATCTTATGTAGATCTACTATATTATTATGATCCGCCATCTTATGTAGATCTACTATCTTATTATGATCCGCCATCTTATGTAGATATACTATCTTATTATGATCTGCCATCTTATGTAGGTCTACTATCTTATTAGGATCTGCCATCTTATGTAGATCTACTATCTTTTTATGATCTGCCATCTTATGTAGGTCTACTATCTTATTATGATCTGCCATCTTATGTAGATCTACTATCTTATTATGATCCGCCATCTTATGTAGGTCTACTATCTTATTATGATCTGCCATCTTATGTAGATATACTATCTTATTATGATCTGCCATCTTATGTAGATATACTATCTTATTATGATCCGCCATCTTATGTAGGTCTACTATCTTATTAGGATCTGCCATCTTATGTAGATCTACTATCTTATTATGATCTGCCATCTTATGTAGGTCTACTATCTTATTAGGATCTGCCATCTTATGTAGATCTACTATCTTATTATGATCTGCCATCTTATGTAAATATACTATCTTATTATGATCCGCCATCTTATGTAGGTCTACTATCTTATTAGGATCTGCCATCTTATGTAGATCAACTATCTTATTATGATCTGCCATCTTATGTAGGTCTACTATCTTATTAGGATCTGCCATCTTATGTAGATCTACTATCTTATTATGATCTGCCATCTTATGTAGATATACTATCTTATTATGATCTGCCATCTTATGCAGGTCTACTATCTTATTATGATCTGCCATCTTATGTAGATATACTATCTTATTATGATCTGCCATCTTATGTAGGTCTACTATCTTATTATGATCCGCCATCTTATGTAGGTCTACTATCTTATTATGATCTGCCATCTTATGTAGCTCTACTATCTTATTATGATCTGCCATCTTATGTAGCTCTACTATCTTATTATGATCGGCCATCTTATGTAGGTCTACTATCTTATTATGATCGGCCATCTTATGTAGCCTGTATACCATCTTATTATGATCCGCCATCTTATGTAGGTCTACTATCTTATTATGATCTGCCATCTGATGTAGATCTACTATATTATTATGATCCGCCATCTTATGTAGATCTACTATCTTATTATGATCCGCCATCTTATGTAGATATACTATCTTATTATGATCTGCCATCTTATGTAGGTCTACTATCTTATTAGGATCTGCCATCTTATGTAGATCTACTATCTTATTATGATCTGCCATCTTATGTAGGTCTACTATCTTATTATGATCTGCCATCTTATGTAGATATACTATCTTATTATGATCCGCCATCTTATGTAGGTCTACTATCTTATTAGGATCTGCCATCTTATGTAGATCTACTATCTTATTATGATCTAACATCTTATGTAGATCTACTATATTATTATGATCCGCCATCTTATGTAGATCTACTATCTTATTATGATCCGCCATCTTATGTAGATATACTATCTTATTATGATCTGCCATCTTATGTAGGTCTACTATCTTATTAGGATCTGCCATCTTATGTAGATCTACTATCTTATTATGATCTGCCATCTTATGTAGGTCTACTATCTTATTATGATCTGCCATCTTATGTAGATCTACTATCTTATTATGATCCGCCATCTTATGTAGGTCTACTATCTTATTATGATCTGCCATCTTATGTAGATATACTATCTTATTATGATCTGCCATCTTATGTAGATATACTATCTTATTATGATCCGCCATCTTATGTAGGTCTACTATCTTATTAGGATCTGCCATCTTATGTAGATCTACTATCTTATTATGATCTGCCATCTTATGTAGGTCTACTATCTTATTAGGATCTGCCATCTTATGTAGATCTACTATCTTATTATGATCTGCCATCTTATGTAGATATACTATCTTATTATGATCTGCCATCTTATGTAGGTCTACTATCTTATTATGATCTGCCATCTTATGTAGATATACTATCTTATTATGATCTGCCATCTTATGTAGGTCTACTATCTTATTATGATCCGCCATCTTATGTAGGTCTACTATCTTATTATGATCTGCCATCTTATGTAGCTCTACTATCTTATTATGATCTGCCATCTTATGTAGCTCTACTATCTTATTATGATCGGCCATCTTATGTAGGTCTACTATCTTATTAGGATCTGCCATCTTATGTAGATCTACTATCTTATTATGATCTGCCATCTTATGTAGGTCTACTATCTTATTATGATCTGCCATCTTATGTAGATAAACTATCTTATTATGATCTGCCATCTTATGTAGGTCTACTATCTTATTATGATCTGCCATCTTATGTAGATCTACTATCTTATTATGATCTGCCATCTTATGTAGATCTACTATCTTATTATGATCCGCCATCTTATGTAGGTCTACTATCTTATTATGATCTGCCATCTTATGTAGATATACTATCTTATTATGATCTGCCATCTTATGTAGATATACTATCTTATTATGATCCGCCATCTTATGTAGGTCTACTATCTTATTAGGATCTGCCATCTTATGTAGATCTACTATCTTATTATGATCCAACATCTTATGTAGATCTACTATATTATTATGATCCGCCATCTTATGTAGATCTACTATCTTATTATGATCCGCCATCTTATGTAGATATACTATCTTATTATGATCTGCCATCTTATGTAGGTCTACTATCTTATTAGGATCTGCCATCTTATGTAGATCTACTATCTTATTATGATCTGCCATCTTATGTAGGTTCACTATCTTATTATGATCTGCCATCTTATGTAGATCTACTATCTTATTATGATCCGCCATCTTATGTAGGTCTACTATCTTATTATGATCTGCCATCTTATGTAGATATACTATCTTATTATGATCTGCCATCTTATGTAGATATACTATCTTATTATGATCCGCCATCTTATGTAGGTCTACTATCTTATTAGGATCTGCCATCTTATGTAGATCTACTATCTTATTATGATCTGCCATCTTATGTAGGTCTACTATCTTATTAGGATCTGCCATCTTATGTAGATCTACTATCTTATTATGATCTGCCATCTGATGTAGATATACTATCTTATTATGATCTGCCATCTTATGTAGGTCTACTATCTTATTATGATCTGCCATCTTATGTAGATATACTATCTTATTATGATCTGCCATCTTATGTAGGTCTACTATCTTATTATGATCCGCCATCTTATGTAGGTCTACTATCTTATTATGATCTGCCATCTTATGTAGCTCTACTATCTTATTATGATCTGCCATCTTATGTAGCTCTACTATCTTATTATGATCGGCCATCTTATGTAGGTCTACTATCTTATTATGATCGGCCATCTTATGTAGCCTGTATACCATCTTATTATGATCCGCCATCTTATGTAGGTCTACTATCTTATTATGATCTGCCATGTTATGTAGGTCTACTATCTTATTATGATCGGCCATCTTATGTAGGTCTACTATCTTATTATGATCGGCCATCTTATGTAGCCTGTATACCATCTTATTATGATCCGCCATCTTATGTAGGTCTACCATCTTATTATGATCTGCCATCTTATGTAGCTCTACTATCTTATTATGATCTGCCATCTTATGTAGCTCTACTATCTTATTATGATCTGCCATCTTATGTAGCTCTACTATCTTATTATGATCGGCCATCTTATGTAGCCTGTATACTATCTTATTATGATCTGCCATCTTATGTAGCTCTACTATCTTATTATGATCTGCCATCTTTTGTAGGTCTGCTATCTTATTATGATCTGCCATCTTATGTAGCTCTACTATCTTATTATGATCTGCCATCTTATGTAGGTCTGCTATCTTATTATGATCTGCCATCTTATGTAGGTCTGCTATCTTATTATGATCTGCCATCTTATGTAGCTCTACTATCTTATTATGATCTGCCATCTTATGTAGGTCTACTATCTTATTAGGATCTGCCATCTTATGTAGCTCTACTATATTATTATGATCTGCCATCTTATGTAGGTCTACTATCTTATTATGATCTGCCATCTTATGTAGGTCTACCATCTTATTATGATCCGCCATCTTATGTAGGTCTACTATCTTATTATGATCTGCCATCTTATGTAGGTCTACCATCCTATTATGATCCGCCATCTTATGTAGGTCTACTATCTTATTATGATCTGCCATCTTATGTAGGTCTACTATCTTATTATGATCTGCCATCTTATGTAGGTCTACCATCTTATTATGATCCGCCATCTTATGTAGGTCTACCATCTTATTATGATCCGCCATCTTATGTAGGTCTACTTTTATCCTTTTTCACCAGGAGAGAGCTAAATTAAATCATTTAAATTTGTGTTTCGCTACCGCGACCCACAACTTCAATTGGTGAAAATTACTCCCTTTTGTTTCCACCATTTGCAAATATTTATGTTCAAACGCTCATTTCGTTCCCAATAAGCTATTTAATCGGATAATAATTTATAATCTAACGGATTAAAAGCGACCTGTGGTGCTTAGCGGGTTATTTCATGCCAGCATGGAGATATAGGTTGGTCCTCATGTATATGGCTAAAAATATTTCGCGAAAGTACGGCAAAAACATAATTTTGTTGGGTCTAGAAAATTTTTAAAAAAACATGATTTTAAAATATTGTTAATGTTCTATAAACTTTTTATGATAAATTATAAAACGTTTTCTGATATATACTGATATTAACAAAGAGAGGTTACAATGTTTAGCGTCAATAGTAAACAAAATGGATTTTTTTTTAGTGCAGGTCTGTATATACATTCTGTGTTTTAGAAAATTGGTAGATTTTGTTCTTTCACAAGCTTGTGAAATGTGTGGATTTTATCTCGCTATATGTAGCCCATATATATTCAAATATATAATTGTATTCCAATGCTATTTCAATAGTGAAAGGTCGTGAAAGGTATTTGCCAAATATATTAACAATCAAACTAACATGGTTTCGGAGACAATGAGCAAAATTGGGAAATGATATCATCTGTTTTCTTTAAATTGCTTGCTCCCTGAAGTCCCAGGAGATTGTCTGACAATGCTGAGCATAATAAATATGTCATGTACACTTTTTTCTCAAACACTCTGTCGAGCATGTTTTGTTAGTCGACTTAGTAATCAAAGGGTTAACTAAGTGACTTAGTAATTAAAAGGGTTAACTAAGTGACTTAGTAATCAAAGGGTTAACTAAGTGACTTAGTAATCAAAGGGTTAACTAAATGACTTAGTAATCAAAGGGTCCACTAAGTGACTTACTGATCAAAGGGTTAACTATGTCACTTAGTAATCAAAGGGTTAACTAGATGACTTAGTAATCAAAGGGTTAACTAAGTGACTTACTAATCAAAGGGTTAACTAAGTGACCCACTGATCAAAGGGTTAACTAAGTGACTTAGTAATCAAAGGGTTAACTAAGTGACTTAGTAATCAAAGGGTTAACTACATGACTTAGTAATTAAAGGGTTAACTAAGTGACTTAGTAATCAAAGGGTTAACTAAGTGACTTAGTAATCAAAGGGTTAACTAAGTGACTTAGTAATCAAAGGGTCCACTAAGTGACTTACTGATCAAAGGGTTAACTATGTCACTTAGTAATCAAAGGGTTAACTGAATGACTTAGTAATCAAAAGGTCCATTAAGTGACTTACTGATCAAAGGGTTAACTAAGTGACTTAGTAATCAAAGGGTCCACTAAGTGACTTAGTACTCAAAGGGTTAACTAAGTGACTTAGTAATCAAAGGGTCCACTAAGTGACTTACTGATCAAAGGGTTAACTATGTCACTTAGTAATCAAAGGGTTAACTAAATGACTTAGTAATCAAAGGGTCCATTAAGTGACTGACTGATCAAAGGGTTAACTAAGTGACTTAGTAATCAAAGGGTTAACTAAGTGACTTAGTAATCAAAGGGTCCACTAAGTGACTTACTGATGAAAAGGTTAACCAAGTCACTTAGTAATCAAAGGGTTAACTGAGTGACTTACTGATCAAAGGGTTAAATAAGTGACTTAGTAATCAAAGGGTTAACTAAGTGACTTAGTAATCAAAGGGTTAACTAAGTGACTTAGTAATCAAAGGGTCAACTAAGTGACTAAGTAATCAAAGGGTTAACTACATGACTTAGTAATCAAAGGGTTAACTAAGTGACTTAGTAATCAAAGGGTTAACTAAGTGACTTAGTAATCAAAGGGTCCACTAAGTGACTTACTGATCAAAGGGTTAACTATGTCACTTAGTAATCAAAGTGTTTACTAAATGACTTAGTAATCAAAGGGTCCATTAAGTGACTTACTGATCAAAGGGTTAACTAAGTGACTTAGTAATCAAAGGGTCCACTAAGTGACTTAGTAATCAAAGGGTTAACTAAGTGACTTAGTAATCAAAGGGTCCACTAAGTGACTTACTGATCAAAGGGTTAACTATGTCACTTAGTAATCAAAGGAATAACTAAATGACTTAGTAATCAAAGGGTCCATTAAGTGACTTACTGATCAAAGGGTTAACTAAGTGACTTAGTAATCAAAGGGTTAACTAAGTGACTTAGTAATCAAAGGGTCCACTGAGTGACTTATTGATCAAAGGGTTAACTAAGTCACTTAGTAATCAAAGGGTTAACTAAGTCACTTAGTAATCAAAGGGTTAACTAAGTGACTTAGTAATCAAAGGGTTAACTAAATGACTTAGTAATCAAAGGGTTAACTAAGTGACTTAGTAATCAAAGGGTCCACTAAGTGACTTACTGATCAAAGGGTTAACTATGTCACTTAGTAATCAAAGGGTTAACTAAATGACTTAGTAATCAAAGTTTCCATTAAGTGACTTACTGATCAAAGGGTTAACTAAGTGATTTAGTAATCAAAGGGTTAACTAAGTGACTTAGTAATCAAAGGGTTAACTAAGTGACTTAGTTATCAAAGGGTTAACTAAGTGACTTAGTAATCAAAGGGTTAACTAAGTGACTTAGTAATCAAAGGGTTACCTAAGTGACTTAGTAATCAAAGGGTCCACTAAGTGACTTAGTTATCAAAGGGTTAACTACATGACTTAGTAATCAAAGGGTTAACTAAGTGACTTAGTAATCAAAGGGTCCACTAAGTGACTTACTGATCAAAGGGTTAACTATGTCACTTAGTAATCAAAGGGTTAACTAAATGACTTGGTAATCAAAGGGTCCATTAAGTGACTTACTGATCAAAGGGTTAACTAAGTGACTTAGTAATCAAAGGGTTAACTAAGTGACTTAGTAATCAAAGGGTCCACTAAGTGACTTACTGATCAAAGGGTTAACTAAGTGACTTACTAATCAAAGGGTTAACTAAGTGACTTACTGATCAAAGGGTTAACTAAGTCACTTACTGATAAAAGGGTTAACTAAGTCACTTAGTAATCAAAGGGTTAACTAAGTGACTTAGTAATCGAAGGGTTAACTAAGTGACTTAGTAATTAAAGGGTTAACTAAATGACTTAGTAATCAAAGGGTCCACTAAGTGACTTAGTAATCAAAGGGTTAACTAAGTGACTCAGTAATCAAAGGGTTAACTAAGTGACTTAGTAATCAAAGGGTTAACTAAGTGACTTACTGATAAAAGGGTTAACTAAGTGACTTAGTAATCAAAGGGTTAACTAAGTGACTTAGTAATCAAAGGGTTAACTAAGTGACTTAGTAATCAAAGGGTTAACTAAGTGACTTACCGATCAAAGGGTTAACTAAGTGACTTACTGATCAAAGGGGTAAATAAGCGACTTAGTAATCAAAGGGTTAACTAAGTGACTTACTGATCAAAGGGTTAAATAAGTGACTTATTAATCAAAGGGTTAACTAAGTGACTTAGTAATCAGAGGGTTAACCATATATAAATGTTTAAAAAAATTAAAATTTCAGAATTAAAATCAATACGTTTTAGATAATATATAAATGCTGCTGACGAATCTGCCCTGTTAGTATCACGAAAACACATAAAAAGCCATTGAAAACGTTTTGGGGACAACTTGTTGTCTCTCAGCAACTGGTTCACTCGTTTCACCATTGTCTCTCTATTTCAGACACTGGTATTCATCCCAGGATTAGCTAATATTCACCACCAGGGTTCAGAGCTTCCACTGCCACTGTTTGTACTGCCGTTCAGATGTGTGGAAGAAAACCCCACCACTTGCATGGCCCCACATAGTGTAAAATGAGCCAGTTCATGTTATTAGTACTGACGCTTCTGAAAATGAGATACAATTATGTAGGCTGAATATACACTGATATAATACCGTTTATAGCAAAGATTGTGCTTAGTTCATAATTGAAAAACTTCATTGAAAAAATTATAAATAAATGTAACATTTTAAAAAAGACACTCTTCGATACCTTCTGGTTAATAGCAGGCTTGTATGTCGCGCGCTGCCTGTGCAGATTCCCATATTTTGACAAATGCGTGTTTAAACACAACTGACTAATCAGGATCTACCTCACCGCTCGTGCGATTTCATGAATTGCTGGCTGCTGGTTGGCAGACGGTGACGTAACAGACGACAGAGACCCCTGTTGTTCAATATTAGCAAATGTTACGAAAATGAACTGTGGGTGATGTACTGTGACAGTCACTGAGAAGTCAGTGTAACAAGTCGTCTCTCCACCTAGATGAAACAAAATCTATTCTATTTGGAACCAAACATATGCTGTCAAAGCATTACAAATTAGCTATTTCGTATGGAAATAATGTAATCACATCAAAGACTGTCATAAGGTATCTTGGGGTAGATCTAGAGCAAACACTTGAAAACTTTTGAAAACTTGTTGAATACACTCCTGAATACCAACGCACATTATTGATACATTGTAGAAGCCTAAAGCGGAAAAATTCGCGAATAAAATTTGTGTACGGACTGGCAAAATATTTGAACGCCAGATCTAGAAAATTGTTAACATCAGCCCTAATTCTTTACCATTTCGAATTTGCATGTTCAGCCTGGTACAGCGGCCTCCAAAAAACTACGGAACATGAACCACACATTTTTCAAAACAAAACAATACGGTTTGCTCTTGATTTATCCCCCCGGACACATTTGGACATCACACATTTCCTAAAGATACAGTGGCTTCCAGTGGATGTCAGAGTAGAACAATTAAATCTCAGCATGATGCACAGGATTGTCCATAGTGGAGCTCCATGTTATCTTACTGAGAGTTTTGAAATGGTTAGTCAGGTGCATTGTGTTGAGACAAGACATAGAACGTTGTCTGTCCCCCTGCCATCCACTGAGAGAAACGGATCTAAGGCTTTTAAATTAAATGGCATTAAATCATGGAATAAACTACCTTTGAAAATAAAGAAATTAAACTCATTATCACCTTTGAAGACATCAAATTATAGATAAATTAATGAACGAATACAGCTCAGACTTTCTATATTACTAGTTTGCCTGAGTTGTACCTAAATTTACAATAACTATATATATAGGCCTATATATTAAAGCCAGTCTAGTCATTATATGATAATATTATGACTAAAAGTGTATGTTATAGTCATGGAAAATGTTTCTTATTTATAATTTATTTTATATAAACTTTTTACATTATTTGCAATGAAATTTTCTGTAAAAACTTTCCAGTCGCCATTTGGTCTACATTTTAGGGACCACTATGGAAATAAGAGTCACCAGACCCTTTAATAGTGTTTTTTTATCCCTGTTGACCAGTATGGTTGGTGGCCCTGATTATTTTATAATCATGCATACATGTTTTACTAAAATAGATGAATTCGATTCCCCGCTTTAGACCTAAAAACCGTCAAATACTGACGCACTTTATTGATAAATTGTAAAAACCTAAAGCGGTAAAATAGCCAAAACAATTTAGCATCTCTAAATTACTACCAACCTGAATGCATCTTTGGCACTAAATCTTGGCTTGACAAGAAGACTACCAGCGAAATGTTCCCTCCTGAAAATTCAGATTTCGCACCCACACAGCACATTATTGTAGAAGCCTAAAACGGAAAAAAACCAATTTAGCATCTCTAAATTACTATCAACCTGATTGCATCCTCGGCACTGAATCTTGACAAGAATACTACCACCGGCTTGACAAGGATACTACCAGCGGCTTGACAAGGATACTACCACAGGCAAAATGTTCCCTCCTGAATACCAAGTATAACGTAGAGATCGGAATTGAAAAGCCCTTGAAAGAGGAGTCTTTATTGCTGTCAAAAAACATTATGACGCGACCCTTCTCTTCTCTGATTTAGAACTAACTGCAAAAATTTTATGGACTAGTTTAGATATCAGCATCAAAATAATTAAACCTCGGGTGTTTTAATAGACCTCCTGACTCCAAAATGTGTACTTCAGTAGAACTTGTGAAATTTTTAGATCTGTGCAAAAAAATTCAAATCAGAAAATTGTCCTAGGTCGTGATTTTAACCTGCCTGGTATTGACTGGGACAATGGGGTAGTAAATCCCAAAGCGGCAAACAAATCCCAATGCGAGCTGCTTTTGGCAAGCCTGGAAACATATGCCTTGGTCCAAATTCATAAAGAACCCACCCTACCGCCGTACAAAACCCCGCCCAATGTGTCAGTTCAAAAATGCTAATTGGGAAGCTATCAGGCAACAAATTAAGAGCTGCTGGACCTACTTTTCAAAAAATAGTCCAATCCGTTCTGTTAATGAAAATTGGTTGAAAATTAAATCCATCCTAAATCAATGCCTGGACAAATTTATACCAACCAAAATGAATTCCCCTCGAGAAAATCTACCTTGGCTATCCAAATTACTTCTTGCATCTATTCGAACAAAAAACATCTCTACGTAGTAAAGCCAAGCGTAGGGATAAAGCTGACCTTTGGGCAAAGTACAAATTATGTAAACGGCAGACCAAGCGTGCCATTAGGTCATTAAATAAACAAACTTTCTGAATCCCTGGAACAAAAAAATTCAAAACCACTCACGTTATATCACATCAAATGGCAGGATGGAAATGGTGTCTCTCCTTTGAAGAAAAACGCCCGGCTGGCTGAAATATTAAACAATAATTTTTTCTAATTCTTACCTCGGAAGACACCACAAAAATACCTAAATTACCAGGACCACTGAATACTGAAATGAATAAATTTGAAATAACTGTTCAATGTGTAACCAAACTACTCAAGAGTTTAAACGGCGGAAAAGCATATCCGGACCACACAAACTCCCGAATTTGATTCTGAAGAATGCTGCCGACGAAATATCCCCTTTCTTAAAATAATTTGTCATCAATCTCTACAGATGACTGGGTAAATTAGAGGATAATGTTGCTCCCGTCTTCATAAAAAGGAGATCGGCACTCTCCGTGCCAAATTACTCGAGCACATCATTTAAACAAATATAATATTTATGTCCCATTTTTCCAAAAACAAAATTTTAACACCTGGCCAACATGGCTTTCGATCAAAACACTCATGTGAAACAAGCTTTTAACTACAACTGAAATTTTAAAGGCAAGACACAAACAGATGTTGTTGTCTTAGATTTTAGTAAAGCCGCCTCTTACACAAACTTGACCACTATGGGATTTCAGAAACAACTCTAAATTAGATTCAAAATTTTCTGACCACTAGAACCCAAAAAGTAGTAGGCCTAGTTGATGGCAGCTCTTCCTAATCAGCCGGTGTGAAATCTGGTTCCCCCAGGGTACTGTTCTCGAACCACTACTCTTTTTTACCTACATTAATGACCTCCCTTTTACAGTCCCCTCGCAGGTTCGCCCCTCTGCAGATGACTTCCTTCTGTATCGCCCAATAAAATGTCGAGCCGATCTGGAGCAGCTGCAGAGAGACCTATCTGCGTTACAGGACTGGGCAAATCGATGGGGGATGTGTTTCAACCCCTCGAAATGCTCAGTCCTTATGGTGTCTAGGCCGAAAGAAAAAAACCCTGGAATTCCAGTACACACTGAAAGGTGAAACACTAAAACGTTTCTTCAACACCATGCCTCGGTGTTTGCCTTAGCGAGACTCTGGAATGGAAAGCCCACATTGACAAAATTACGAGTAAAGTGAATTCCATTCTGGGCTTACTTCGGAGGAACCTGAAGGCATGTCCCCGTGAATTAAAGGAGACTAGCTATTTCTCCCTGGTCAGATCATCCTCAGGATATTCTTCAGCAGATTAGGACCCCTTCAGACAAAACGACATCGATAAATTAGAAAAAATTCAAAGATCAGCAGCAAGATTTGTCACCCAAATTTATAGACAAACAGCCAGTTTGACATCTCTCATTCAGAACCTGGGCTGACTTGAAAAAGAGACGAAAAAATTCTAGACTTTTGTGTATGTTCAAAATTTTAAAGGAGCTAGTTGAAATTCTTATCAATGGACATTTAAGCACAGAAGATAAAAAAACACGTGGTGGGCACAATCAGGCCCATAAACACATCAGAGCTAACACCACACTGGGGCAAAATTCATTTTGGCATCGAACTATACCTAATCGGAATTTCGCTTTCAGCAGCTGCCATAGAATCGAAAAATGTGGCAACTTTTAAGAGTCATCTGGTCGACTAGGTCTGCCAGCCTCCCGCGCCCTCCAGCCTGATATTACAAAACAAGAGGCCCAGGGGCATTGACGTTTGTCAACAGCATTGCAAAAAACAGCTATAAATGTGTCAGAGAATGTATATCTATACTCTAAGATACATTATCACGAAAAGATGTACAGTATTAGACTATTATATCCTTTATATCGATCATTGGCATTTATATTATTATGTTCTGTTCACATAATACATTTTTCTGATTATACACACGTTCTTAAGCACTGCACCTGGTGACATATGCTTGACAAAGAATCATTTCACAGGACTACAATGTTAAAGGGACTGGCCCAGGTTAAAATCATAAAAAAATCGGTGGTATTATTTTGGCTTCTTAATATGACCATATGATGTAAACATGTCCATAGACTAAAACTGCAAAAGTTTTTTTTAATTTTTCTGCTGTGCATTCACCAGTTAGGCTAGATATATAGAGCCGAAATTCCTTATTTCTAATTATGGACAACCATGTCTCTAACTGGTGAATACGCAGCAGAAAAAATTAAAAACTTTTGCAGTTCTAGTCTATGGACATGTTTACATCATATGGTCATATTAAAAAGCCAAAATAAAATCACCGATTTTTTGATGATTTTAGCCTGGGCCAGTCTCTTGAATATTACAAAAGTGCAATTATTACTTCTTCTGGGACTTTTATTATGCCCCAGTAAGCCAGGAATTTTCACGAAATCTTTAATTTTCAATTTTAATTCTTCTGCCTAAATATGCCTAACAAAATTGTAAAATATCAGCTTTTAATGTTTCTTACTCAGCTGTGAAATATACAGTAGCCCTAATCCATCATTATCACATGTAGACGTAATGCACTTTCACTGCACCCTCTTACGTAATGCCAATTATGGAAATCACAATACACACAGTAGGCCTAAAGATAAAGACCCATGAACGCTTTCTCAACTCACAAAATCTTTGCTGAAATGTTGTTGTAATGTTGTCAGGTCAACGTTGAGTCAGGTGTTAGTTGGCTGTATCAAATGCAATGAAATGAAATAAATGGGATTCTACACCACATTTGTACACATAGGCCAAACTAGGTAAGGAGAACCTCTCGAGGATGGTGAGATGAATGAGGTGTCACTGCCCTCCAGACACAGGATTCGAAATTGAGCCCTGTTGGTTTACGGCCGAGCACACTAACTCTCGGTCACAGAGGCTGCCCACGATATTCAATATTTACGATTCAACAAGAAGGAAACATTTTGTTTCTTTGAAACTTGAATGCCAGAGCAGGTGACGAATCATCGATCTCTGACTTTCCTAGCAGGCACCAGGGCCCCCCGCCCTTCGGTATTGTTATTACATATATACAAACACATTACCTGTGGATTTAATATTGGTTCACCGTCAGGGGTGCTGCCCAACATTTTTCATATTTTATTCTGCGCAACATATTAAATGTGCATAATATATATTGGTCATGTCATTGCTATCCGTTACCTGTGATAATTGACAGCTATGTTTTTCCTCTGGTTCTGCCATAATAATGTTCCCTGTTCCACTTTGTTTTTCATTTATTACAAAAATGAAATGAAAGTTTTATAATCCACATGCACGGCTGGTCCTCGTCTTCATCATTGACGTTTGGCCAGTAATTGGTAGAAAACAATGAATGAATGGGAAAGCGTGAATTCAACTATGATGCTGCGTCATTAAAAAAACCCACTATTGGCCCAGCTGCTTTATAGACACTGAATCGACATTACTCCAGCACCTGACTCACACGGTATGGAGTGCATTCTATCAATGAGTGTGTCTGCTCATATAACAAGACAAAACAAGAAGTTTATTATTGGGTTTAAACTTACATAATACCACTATATTTTATGCACAATAATATACATGCTGGCATACATCTTGTATTTTACATTAGAAAGTAAAATGATAATAGTAGGCCTACATATTATTACTTCGAGACATGTTTTTAATATACATATATCCAGTTCTAAAGTATGCATACTTTTAGGTGCATCCCAGCAAACACGATACGGCGAACAGTGGATCAACACTCAAAGATTTCGAATTTCAGAAGTTTAGCCATAGCCAGACCATAGAATTAACTCTACAGGCCCGTAGCCAGGGTCGGAAATCAGACGAGGCGAGCCTTGTCGCCGAGCCACAAATTTGGAAAACCTGAAATTTCTGAGAGAATTGTCAATGATGGAAACGAAAAAATGTGAAAAAACAGACGAGGCGGCTGCTAGCTACGGGCTTGCTCTATGGCAATTTACGTGTGATTGTACTTCAGCGGTATTGCCTCATTGCAGTAGTCAACGCGATGGGTATATTTTGGATCATTGGATGCCGAACCTTGACTCTGCTCTAACAACGCTGAATACTAATACTGAAACTAATACAGCGATACACAGCTCACAATTTGACAGTGTGGGCCGTAATGGGCATTTATTGGCGGCACTACCATGTCAAAAATAAGATATACGGGAATTTCGTCTCTATATCTAGCCTAACTGGTAAATGCACAGCACAAAAATTAAAAAAAACTTTTGCAATTCTATTCTATGGACATGCTTACATCATATGGTCATATTAATAAGCCAAAATAGAATCACTGTTTTTTTAGATTTTAGCCTGAGCCAGTCCCTTTAATTCAGCAGGCAGGGCCTAGAACTTATCTTGAAAAATTCTATGGCCCACTAAAATTAACTTGTTGCGTCAAAAACAAAGATATTGCTCAAAGTGTGGCGCAGCGATAGAATGATGTCGGGCCAGTTTTATTTTTTGTGGGAATCCCGCAACTAGGCCTATTCTTTATAAGTCAGGCACTGGGTATTGTTTACATCAGGCGCCAGAAACACCTGACAACACGATACATTGGCCCAATGCTGATGTAATGCTGGGCCACTGTCTCCGACGCTTGGCCAATATTATTCCAATCAAAACCCTTTACGGTCTATACACTATATTTAATCATGAACATATATTTTATCTGAACACTTCTTAAAGACGAAATTAGGCCTTCCTAACCTAGGGACCCCAAACGTCATATTGGACATATTTATAAGGACTGGTGCACAGAACTGTCAGCTGTTTCTCACACACAGCTCCCATATTTCCTCTAAATAGGACACAAACTCAGGCAAAATAAACTTAATAAATAACAAGAAGCCCAGGGGCCTTGAAACTTGTCAACAGCATTGCAAAATATCAGCTACAGGTGCGTCGGAGAATGTATATCTATGCTCTAAATTGCACTATCATGAAAATAAAATATGAAGGACTATAGACCAGTAGTATATATTTATATCTCATCCATCATTGGAATTTATATTATATGTTTGATTCCCATCATACATTTTGTTGATTTTACACACATTCTGAAGTGGGACCACTGCACACAATTAGAAGTACTTGACAAAAAATCATTTTTACATGACTACAATGTGAAAATTATGTACATACAAGAGTAGATGTGCAATTTTTATTTATTCTGGGTCTTTTAATAGGCCCCAGTTAGCCAGGAATTTTCACGAAGTCGTTATTCTTCAATTTCAATTCTTCTGCCTTAAATAGGCCTAACAAAATCGTCACGGAGTTGTAAAATATCAACTTTTAATGCTTCTTACTCAGCCGTGAAATCTACAGCAGCCCTAAATAATCCATATGATCATTATCACATGTAACCGTAATGCACTTTTACTACACCCTCTTACGTAATGCAAATTACGAAAATCACAATACTAACAGTAGATCGTCCCAAGGATAAAGACTCATGAAGGCTTTCTCAACTCACACGATCTTTGCCGCAATGTTACTGTAATGTTATCAGGCAAACATCGAGTCAGGTGTTAGTTGGCTTTATCAAATGTAATGAAATGAAATGAATGGGGTTTTACGCCACATTTGTTCACATATAAGCTAAACAGGGCCAGAAGAACCTCCTGAGGATGGTAATATGAATGAGGTGACACTGCCCTGCAGACACTGATTCGAAATTGAGCCCTGTTGGTCTGCGGCCAAGCACGTTATCTCTCGGTCATGTAGGCTGCCCATAATATTCAATCTTTACGATTGAGCAGGGAGGAAACATTTTGTTCTTTGAAACTTGGTATGCCAAAGCAGGAGACGAATCTGCGATCTCTGACTTTCCAAGCAGGCACCAGGGCCCCCGCCCTATGGTATTGTTGTTACATATATACAAACACATTACCTGATTACTGATATCAAGATGATGTGCTATGTATTCTTGCTGGTATCTATAAGCTGATTAGCAAAACGGTTCCAATTATTGATTTTTATGACATTGATGATGTACTATATTGGTTTAAATATATATTTTTTTTCATATGTGTCGTTAAAACTCACTTATGTAGCACAGAAGCAATTGACAATGTAGGACTATATAATGATGTGGTCATTCGTGCATATAATACAGATGTTTTAGTTATTAGGGGATGACAATGTTATATCATTAAGTGACGAGACAGACAGTTCAAGTGACGATGATTTATTATTTGACTAATTTAAAACATCAAAATATGATTTAACTTTAATGGTTGTCTTAAACTCAATATTATATATAGCTGACATATTGGATACTTTATGCTTTGGCACAAGATAACGTCCAAAGAACTTTAATTTAGGCTTATAAGATACCCATGTTATGTTTCGGAATGAGATAAAATGAATAATATGTGTTTATTTCTGACCAAATGTTTCACGTATATAATACACTGTCTTCAATGTGTTGTACTTTCACCAGGCGTATAGGGCACATACCGAGATAGTGGAAATAGTTTCACCCGTTAGTCAGAAAACCAATAAGGACGATTAGTCAGAAGGCCCGATTGTCAGAAGGCCCGTTAGTCAGAAAATAAGTAAGGATGACTGGTCAGAAGGCCCGTTTGTCAGAAGGCCCGCTAGTCAGGAAGTGAGATAATTACCTCATCGAAATCATCTCAAATGTGAACAACCCCATGACAAATTATTATGTCTTTATTTATTTACTTCTGCCAGTAACAACGTCTAGCACTTTCATAAGGGTTGCGTTAATAATAGGCTACTCATTATGTTTTCGAACCTGATGTTGCTGTTGTAATTCCCAGCTTCAAATGAATGAAAACTACCCATAATAATTGGATCAAGTGGTTATTGCCAAGCTGTCTGTAAATAACAGTCAATTCTCTACATAAAGAAGTATAATAATAATACATGTAATTGCATATCGTATGCAGCAATGTACACTCCATGTCTTTGAACAGGTTGGAACAATGTGGATATGAACAAGCAATACCATCAACATACTGCTTCAAACGCGAATAGGCCTACCTAAATTTTAAAACTTGCTGAGAAAAAATGGTCGAGATAACAAGATATTGCTAATAGATTATAATGAGATTCAAATTTTACGCTGGTCTTAATCAGCACGGTAATAATATATACTGCAATCACATTATATAATAGTTCTCCCGTACTTAGGTAAATTTCACTTTTTCGAACGTGAAACAAGCATTTCCACGCAAAAGAGTCGACGAATAATGCTAGTTATCAGAATATTTGGACAAACAACGTATTATTTATTCTGAGCGAAATGATACATTTATGAACGCTTGACATAAATTAAACAGATGGCTACAAACTCCAATTGAAAAATCTTGTGTGGTCTTCTCATAACACACTTTTTACACCTATTTCAGTAAAGTTTATATATATGCAAAAAAACATAGTGCTAAAAAAATAAAGCGCACTAATTGATGAAAATAACCCAGCCAAGCAACCAACCAGTCATCAATAATGTTAGTTTTCTATATAAATGTACGAACTACGAACCATCGTGATTTTTTTTCAAGATCATATCCAGATCATATCGACTTATTACCAACAAATAGTCGAGCGTATATACTAATGTCCCAGAGACGCAACATTTGATCTATATGGATTTTACTCTCAGTTGTGCAATTTGTTTGCGTATAATTTTTTTACAATTTAATTTTCATGGCTATTTTCTCTTTCAAACTATTTATTAAATTACCGATTTTTTTGAAAAACTCGGAAGGACTCCGTCATTATTTTTTAAGTATCCTTGATTATTATTTTATGCACAACTCTCAATATTGCTTTATCAATAGCTGGACAACAAACGTTTCAATCAAAATAATATAGCCCCCCCTCCCCCCTCTCCACATGCCCAGAAATCAAATGCAGCGTCCCCTAGAATTGTTCAATGCCCGATGAACAAATTCTGACTGAAGGGCTTTCTGACAAAAAAGCTTAACTGATTTTCTGACTATCGGGCCTTCTGACTAACGGGCCTTCTGACTAACGGGCCTTCTGACTAATGGGCCTTCTGACCAACGGGCCTTTTGACTAAAGGGCTTTCTGACTAGCGGGCCTTCTGACTAAAAGGGTGTCACCGTTCACCCCAACCTCACATCATGACACATAATTAATTTCATCAACGGTTTGCACCGTTTTTAACATATTACAGTCACTTAATTTACTATTAATTTTGCAGAAATTAAACAAACTACTATTTTACCCCAATCTTCAAAGGGTTTTTAAGTAGGTTTTGTACAGGCTTTGGCATTTAAGTATTGTTTATTCTGACGCACTATATATCCGAGAATATCATGCCATTGAGATTTTTTATGCACAGATTATGCTAATTAAATCTGTAATTAGCACCAATAAAACACTTTCTTAAGCTCATTAAGTACATGATTTAACACTTAAGAACGATGAATTCGGGCTCTACCACCAACCACCTTGTCTGTGCTATTGTCTCTGTGCGTGTACTCGGTATGCTAATTAATCACTAATTTGGGCCCTAATTAAGGGGCTATATCAATAATTGGCACATGCTGAGGCACCTAAAATTGCCTTCTTGGGATCGTGACGGTCTGTTCTACACATGATATACTTCATACCTTTTGTACTCGCAGTGCTAAATAAAAGTTAGCTGAAAATGTCATGCTCAATCGGTTGTTGAAATATTTATAACACGATTTTTCTGGAATAATGGCAAACAAAATTGGGGGATCCATGGTTGCATCGTGTTATCCATGGTTGCATCGTGTAGTAACGATTCGTACTTTAACGGTTAATTACTGACACTCTCTACTTTATTCAAACACACATTTTAGCGCTGAAATGGTTTAATATTCAGCGTTTGCAAGTAGACCCTATCGACTTCCGTCATCACTCACGCACGTGAGGTAATGTCACGTGTTGTGCCAACACCCTTTATGAATGTTATTGGAGTCGATCACATAGCTTTAGTGCTACTCATTGTCTTCCTGGGGTCCTGTCGGATCTCTTCTTGGGGCAGTGTCATCACTTTCCTGAGTTGTTGCCGCTAGGCCTACAATTAATTTACTAACCCCCTAAACCGCTAAGCGCGACGGCGCTTTAATCCGTTTAATAGCCGTTTAACATCAAGATTTCTAAATTGCTTAGTCTTAAATTACAAATTAAACAAATACGAGTAGTTTTCTCTCACTTAAAGTTGTGGGTCAAGGTAGTGAGACACAACTCTAAGTGTGTGAGAATTTAAATTATTTAATTCAGCGGTTTAAGGGTTAATATATTAGTCATCATCAACAAATCTTCTACAATATTTGCTGTACAAAATAAATTTGTAGGCCTGTATTTGTACATGTTTTGTTATTTTTTTGCTGTTCATTTTAATGGCACATAGTCTAAGTCTATATAGACATCTACACCAGGTTCAAGGTGGAGGTTAACCTTTGAAAATACATTGATAAATCGGATATAACAGGTGTGGCGAGGTTTTGGCCAGATATTGGCAATGGTACTAAATCTGACATTCCACCGATCTGACATACACAGCTCACAATTTGACAGTGTGGGCCGTAATGGGCATTTATTGGCGGCACCACCAACAGTAAATACCGCCATATAAATAATATTTTTCCTGCTTGGAAAAATAGGCGTCTTACATTGGCAACTGAAATTTAAAAAGATTCACTGGTAATGACTTGGTATATAATTCCACAGAAAATATATTATCTATTTTTTATATGGCTAATTCAGCAGACGATCTGTTATTATTCAGCGGGGGGCCTAGAACTTGTCTTGAAAAATCTTATGGCCCACTAAAATTAACTTGTTGCGTCAAAAACATGCACAGATAAAATGATGTCGGGCCAGTTTTAATTTTTTTTGTGGGATTTCCGTAAGTACTCTTTATAAGTCAGGCACTGCGTATTCTTTACATGTAATTAAGTAGCTAAGCGTGTGTTTTGAGTGTTGAATGCTCAAAAGATGGTGTCGGCCAGAGTTCATTAGGACACGAAATCGTCATGCACTCACTCAAAATGCCTGGTTGTAAAACTATAATATGATGATA
Organism: Flabesymbios commensalis; assembly: GCA_964017125.1. Lineage (NCBI taxonomy): Eukaryota > Metazoa > Annelida > Polychaeta > Terebellida > Flabelligeridae > Flabesymbios > Flabesymbios commensalis. Next base: position 105,412,444 of record OZ024904.1, on the reverse strand, counting down.
TAGCCCAGGAACGTTAAATTAATGACAATTATTTTTTTTTTAAATGTATATTTCACCATACTTTGTCCCTTTTTCACGACAGATGGTCGTAATGAAAGGGTTAACTTAACTACATGAACAGGCATTGCAATAAAAGTTGTTATTCGGTCATATTTCAGGCCAGAAGTGTATAAATTATATCAATTTTCATCGCCTTCAATCGCTAAGTCCAAAAATTTATTTATAATAACACGAAATTTGATAGTTTTGGAGATAAATATCTTAGCCAAGGCCTATTTGCTATATTGCATAAGATAACACAGGTGACTGCAGCAGAGAGAGAGGTGGGAGAGCGGGGAGGGGGGGGGGGAGGCTAGCACCCCCGCGACAGAGTGACACCCCACAGAGTGACACCCTGACACGCGAGAACAATTATCATAGCAAAAACGAAGCATTGACCCAATGTTGTTCTACTAATGTCCCGACATCTTCGACGTCGGCACGACATGAAAACAACATTGGCTCAATGCCTGGAGTTAACTGGGTTTGGTCACAGCCAATCAGCTCCACAATCAACTCCAGACGCTGACACAATGGTAGCCTAATGGTGGCCCGCCGTCTACAACACTGGGCCAGCATTATCCCAGCATTGGTCCACCAATATATAGGCCTTAACGCGATAAATGTTTATCCAATGTTAGCTGAATGCTGGCCCATTGTCTACGGCAATGGCTCAGCAGTTAAACAGCATTGGCTAAATCGATACACTGACACAATGTTGGTACAATGTTGGAACAGTGTCATAAATGATGGCACAACATTTACCCAACATTGGATCATGTTGACTGCCTAGAACGAGCATGACATAGAACGCTTCTGCTGACAGCAAAACCAAGTATCTGCTTATTTCACAAGTGTGCAGATAATTGAAAGTGCTGTTATAAACAAAAAGGAGGCAGTGACATCAGCGTAAAGGAAGTATATACTTGCTTTACAAGTGAGCAACTACTGCCTTTTGACAGCGCTATGGCAGGAAGAGCCAGTTAAAAAGCAGTAAATGCCTAGTTTACCAGGGAGCTGATAATGCCTTTTGACTTCGCACAGGCAGAACAGATGTTAAACGGAAGTTAATGACAGACGTTTGCTCTGAAAGTCAGACTAAAAACTTGGAGACTCTGTCTCCAAGTTGAAAATGTATATTTCACCATAGTCTGTCCCTTTTTCATGTCAGATGGTCGTTATGAAAGGGTTAACTTACCACATGATCGGGCATTGCAATAAATTACATTATTCCGTCAAATTCACACCAGAAGTGTATAAATTATATCAATATGCAATGCCTTTTACTGCTGAGTCCAAAAATCTATTTTTAATAATACAAAATTTGCTATTTTTAAAGATAAATATCTTAGCCAAGACCTAATTGTTATATTGCGTAACATAACACAGTTGTGACAAGTGAGGCCGAGAGGGGTGGGAGAAAGTGCCGAACCCTCCCGCGACAATGCCGTCGTTCACAAACATTGACCCAATGTCGTTTTAATGCTGTGCCAACGTCGAAGACGGCGGGCCAGCATTAGAACAACATTGGGTCAATGCCTCGTGTTTGCTGGGTTGCAGTCACAGCTGATCAGCAAACTCAGTCATTGACACAATGTTAGCCTGATGGTGGCCCACCGTTTACAACACTGGGCCGTCATTAGCCCAGCATTAGCATACCAGTATATAGGCCTTAACAAGATAAACGTTCACCCAATGCTAGCTTACTTCTGGCCCAGCGTCTACGACCATGGCTCAGCTGTAAAACAGCATTGGCTAAAGGTCTAATTTTTGCAGGGAACACCGGCAACTCGATACCCTGACACAATGTTGGTTCAATGTTGGAAGAGTGTCATAGATGATGGCACAACATTTAACCAACCACCATTGGGTTAGTGCAAGCCAAAAGGAGGCAGTGATATCAGCGGAAAGGAAGTATATACTTGATTTACAAGTGAGAAAATACGGCCTTTTGACAGCGCTATGGCAGGAAGAGACGGGACGCCATTTAAAAAGCAGTAAATGCCTAGTATACCAGGGAGCAGATTTTGCCTTCTGCCATTGCACAGACAGAACAGATAGTAAATATAGACTGTTTGTGATCAACTATTTATGCAAAGGCTCAAATTTTACGATTAAAAATTGGTCTCGAAAATCGCTCGAAAATTTCTCAAAAACAAAGGTGTCAGCAAGTTATGAGCCAGTACAAGACACATACATGCTGCTTTATATGTGACCCACTGTATGAGGCGTGCTAAAAATAATTTTACAATGTTTTTAACTTTTTTCGAGTATGCTGAAACTGATGCCGAGCGGTGCTAAGATCAGCTAATCATGCAAAGGCTCGAATTTTACGATTTAAAATTGTGATAAAAAATTACTTAACAAGAACACTGATGAAGGGGCCAGTAAGGAGTCTGATACAATATATGGCACATATATATATGCTTGCTTTATATATTTTAAACTATTTTCGAGTATGCTGATTACAGTGCCGAGTGGTGCTAAGCTCAAATATTTATGCAAAAACTCGTATTTCGCGATTTAAGGATGTGTTTGATCGAAAATCGCTCAACAACAAGGGCTCCAACGTGTCTGAGGTATGAAGTCCATAATATGCCTGTTTCATATGTGACCCACAGTACGAAGCGTGTCTAAAAATAAATTTTCAATGTTTTTAACCATTTTCGAATGTGCTGAATCTAATGCCAAGCAGTGCTAAGTTCAACTATTTATGCAAAGGCTCGAATTTTACAATTGGTCTCGAAAATTGGTCTCGAAAATTGCTCGAAAATCTTTCAACAACAATGGGGTCAGCAAGGTATGAGCCAGTACAAGGCATATGCATGCCTGCTTCATATGTGACCCACCGTATTAGGCGAGTCAAAATTGTTTTTTTGATGTTTTAAACCATTTTCGAGTATGCTGAATCTAATTCCGAGCGGTGCTAAGTTCAACTACACGCAAAGGCTCGAATTTTACGATTTAAAATTTGCCTCGAAAATCACTCAACAAGAACACTAATGAAGGGGGCCAGCAAGGTGTCTGATCAAATAAATGGCCTATATATATATGCATGTTTTATATGTTTTTAAACTATTTTTGAGCATGCTGAATATAATGCCAAGTAGTTCTAAATTCAGCCATTCAATAAAATAAAACTAGAATTTTGCGATTTTAGGGTATGTTTGATCGGAAATCACCCAACAACAATGGGCCAGCAACGTGTCTGAGGCAGTACAAAGTCCATAATATGCCTGTGTCATATTTGACCCACGGTACGAGGCGTGCCAAAAATTAATTTTTCAAAGTTTTTAATCATTCTCGAGTATGCTGAAGCTAATGCTGAGCGGTGCTAAGTTCAACTATTTATACGAAGGCTCGAGTTTTACGATTTAAATTCGGTCACGAAAATCAAGAATAGGCCAGCAAGGTCTATATACATCATATAATTATCAGATCCATGGTACGAAGCATGCCAAAAGTTATTTTTCAAAGTGTAAACCATTTTCAAGTATGCTAAATCTGATACAAAGTGGTGCTAAGCTCAGCTATTCATTCAAAGGCTCGAATTTTGCGATTTAAAATTGGTCTCGAAAATCACCCCTAAAAATGGTGGTCGAGTTAGGGGCGGATTTGAGGTCCTTGTGTGTTCTTTCAACATAAAATCAGCTTTATCTCTATCAACCGATTTGTTTCGTTTTTTGCCTGAAATTAGGTTTGAGAGGGTGAAGAAAACGACTTTTAGACTGGTTTAAAGGGTCGAATAGGTTGTGTTGTACAGGTCAAAGCCATTTAATATCCAAATCAAGGTCATTTAACTGTCAAAATCAACATCTAAATATTTATAATGATTTTTTTAATTAAAATATTGCAAATGATGACATGCTTCTATGTCACTCTGAGTAATCAAAGCATAAAAATGCATTATATAACTTAACTGTAGTTGTCAGGGAACATTAAAAAAATGGAAATACCATTTTTCTGACCAATGTCTCCTCTGCAAGGTGAAACCAAAAGGCAGTATCTGCTTACTTTACAAGCCTTTTTACTTTGCATGGCAGTGATATAGGTGCCTACTAAAAATTATTGGCTCAGAGGTAACGTGATCCTCCATTTTTTAATGTCATTTTGGAAAAAGTTAAATATATAGGAATTAATAGACTAGACTAGCTAAGCCATTCGTTTAAAATTTCGAAACATATTAAGTATCCTTGATTATTATTTTATGCACAACTCTCAATATTGCTTTATCAATAGCTGGACAACAAACGTTTCAATCAAAGTAATATAGTCCCCCCCCCCCTCTCCACATGCCCAGATATCAAATGCAGCGTCCCCTAGAATTGTTCAATGCCCGATGAACAAATTCTGACTGAAGGGCTTTCTGACAAAAAAGCTTAACTGATTTTCTGACTATCGGGCCTTCTGACTAACGGGCCTTCTGACTAACGGGCCTTCTGACAAATGGGCCTTCTGACCAACGGGCCTTTTGACTAAAGGGCTTTCTGACTAGCGGGCCTTCTGACTAAAATGGTGTCACCGTTCACCCCAACCTCACATCATGACACATAATTAATTTCATCAACGGTTTGCACCGTTTTTAACATATTACAGTCACTTAATTTACCATTAATTTTGCAGAAATTAAACAAACTACTATTTTACCCCAATCTTCAAAGGGTTTTTAAGTAGGTTTTGTACAGGCTTTGGCATTTAAGTATTGTTTATTCTGACGCACTATATATCCGAGAATATCATGCCATTGAGATTTTTTATGCACAGATTATGCTAATTAAATCTGTAATTAACACCAATAAAACACTTTCTTAAGCTCATTAAGTACATGATTTAACACTTAAGAACGATGAATTCGGGCTCTACCACCAACCACCTTGTCTGTGCTATTGTCTCTGTGCGTGTACTCGGTATGCTAATTAATCACTAATTTGGGCCCTAATTAAGGGGCTATATCAATAATTGGCACATGCTGAGGCACCTAAAATTGCCTTCTTGGGATCGTGACGGTCTGTTCTACACATGATATACTTCATACCTTTTGTACTCGCAGTGCTAAATAAAAGTTAGCTGAAAATGTCATGCTCAATCGGTTGTTGAAATATTTATAACACGATTTTTCTGGAATAATGGCAAACAAAATTGGGGGATCCATGGTTGCATCGTGTTATCCATGGTTGCATCGTGTAGTAACGATTCGTACTTTAACGGTTAATTACTGACACTCTCTACTTTATTCAAACACACATTTTAGCGCTGAAATGGTTTAATATTCAGCGTTTGCAAGTAGACCCTATCGACTTCCGTCATCACTCACGCACGTGGGGTAATGTCACGTGTTGTGCCAACACCCTTTATGAGTGTTATTGGAGTCGATCACATAGCTTTAGTGCTACTCATTGTCTTCCTGGGGTCCTGTCGGATCTCTTCTTGGGGCAGTGTCATCACTTTCCTGAGTTGTTGCCGCTAGGCCTACAATTAATTTACTAACCCCCTAAACCGCTAAGCGCGACGGCGCTTTAATCCGTTTAATAGCCGTTTAAACATCAAGATTTCTAAATTGCTTAGTCTTAAATTACAAATTAAACAAATACGAGTAGTTTTCTCTCACTTAAAGTTGTGGGTCAAGGTAGTGAGACACAACTCTAAGTGTGTGAAAATTTTATTTATTTAATTCAGCGGTTTAAGGGTTAATATATTAGTCATCATCAACAAATCTTCTACAATATTTGCTGTACAAAATAAATTTGTAGGCCTATATTTGTACATGTTTTGTTATTTTTTTGCTGTTCATTTTAATGGCACATAGTTTAAGTCTATATAGACATCTACACCAGGTTCAAGGTAGAGGTTAACCTTTGAAAATACATTGATAAATCGGATATAACAGGTGTGGCGAAGTTTTGGCGAGATATTGGCAATGGTACTAAATCTGACATTCCACCGATTTATCAGCAACATTTCAACATTTCAACTATATGGTTTTAGTAGCTCGTTTTCTGCCATACTTCATTTAAATTGTATTGGTAAGCAATAGGCCTATATGTTTTGGATCATGGGATGGCGAACCTTGACTCTGTTCTAATAACGCTGAATACTAAATTAAATCTTGAAACTAATGCAGCGATACACAGCTCACAATTTGACAGTGTGGGCCGTAATGGGCATTTATTGGCGGCACCACCAACAGTAAATACCGCCATATAAATAATATTTTTCCTGCTTGGAAAAATAGGCGTCTTACATTGGGAACTGAAATTTAAAAAGATTCACAGGTAATGACTTGGTAGATAATTCCACAGAAAATATATTATCTATTTTTTATATGGCTAATTCAGCAGACGATCTGTTTTTATTCAGAGGGGGCCTAGAACTTGTCTTGAAAAATCTTATGGCCCACTAAAATTAACTTGTTGCGTCAAAAACATGCACAGATAAAATGATGTCGGGCCAGTTTTAATTTTTTTTGTGGGATTTCCGTAAGTACTCTTTATAAGTCAGGCACTGAGTATTCTTTACATGTAATTAAGTAGCTAAGCGTGTGTTTTGACTCTGTTCTAATAACGCTGAATACTAAATTAAATCTTGAAACTAATGCAGCGATACACAGCTCACAATTTGACAGTGTGGGCCGTAATGGGCATTTATTGGCGGCACCACCAACAGTAGCCTAAATACCTCCATATAAATAATATTTTTCCTGCTTGGAAAAATAGGCGTCTTACATTGGCAACTGAAATTTAAAAAGATTCACTGGTAATGACTTGGTAGATTATTCCACAGAAAATATATTATCTATTTTTTATATGGCTAATTCAGCAGACGATCTGTTATTATTCAGAGGGGGCCTAGAACTTGTCTTGAAAAATCTTATGGCCCACTAAAATTAACTTGTTGCGTCAAAAACATGCACAGATAAAATGATGTCGGGCCAGTTTTAATTTTTTTTGTGGGATTTCCGTAAGTACTCTTTATAAGTCAGGCACTGAGTATTCTTTACATGTAATTAAGTAGCTAAGCGTGTGTTTTGAGTGTTGAATGCTCAAAAGATGGTGTCGGCCAGAGTTCATTAGGACACGAAATCGTCATGCATTCACTCAAAATGCCTGGTTGTAAAACTATAATATGATGATATAGCCCAGGAAAGTTAAATTAATGACAATTATATTTTTTAAAAATGTATATTCCACCATACTTTGTCCCTTTTTCACGACAGATGGTCGTGATGAAAGGGTTAACTTAACTACATGAGCGGGCATTGCAATAAAAATTGTTATTCGGTCATATTTCAGGCCAGAAGTGTATAAATTATATCAATTTCCATCGCCTTCAATCGCTAAGTCCAAAAATTTATTTATAATAACACGAAATTTGATAGTTTTGGAGATAAATATCTTAGCCAAGGCCTAATTGCTATATTGCATAAGATAACACAGGTGACTGCAGCAGAGAGAGAGGTGGGAGAGCGGGGGGGGGGGGGGGGGAGGCTAGCACCCCCGCGACAGAGTGACACCGACAGAGTGACACCCTGACACCACGTGAGAACAATTATCATAGCAAAAACGAAGCATTGACCCAATGTTGTTCTACTAATGTCCCGACATCTTCGACGTCGGCACGACATAAAAACAACATTGGCTCAATGCCCCGAGTTAACTGGGTTTGGTCACAGCCAATCAGCAAACTCCAGACGCTGACACAATGTTAGCCTAATGGTGGCCCGCCGTTTACAACACTGGGCCAGCATTATCAAAGCATTGGTCCACCAATATATAGGCCTTAACGCGATAAATGTTTATCCAATGTTAGCTTAATGCTGGCCCATTGTCTACGGCAATGGCTCAGCAGTTAAACAGCATTGGCTAAATCGATACACTGACACAATGTTGGTCCAATGTTGGAACAGTGTCATAAATGATGGCACAACATTTACCCAACATTGGATCATGTTGACTGCCTAGAACGAGAATGACATAGAACGCTTCTGCTGACAGCAAAACCAAGTATCTGCTTATTTCACAAGTGTGCAGATAATTGAAAGTGCTGTTATAAACAAAAAGGAGGCAGTGACATCAGCGTAAAGGAAGTATATACTTGCTTTACAAGTGAGCAACTACGGCCTTTTGGCAGCGCTATGGCAGGAAGAGCCAGTTAAAAAGCAGTAAATGCCTAGTCTACCAGGGAGCTGATAATGCCTTTTGACTTCGCACAGGCAGAACAGATGTTAAACGGAAGTTAATGACAGACGTTTGCTCTGAAAGTCAGACTAAAAACTTGGAGACTCTGTCTCCAAGTTGAAAATGTATATTTCACCATCGGGCATTGCAATAAATTACATTATTCCGTCAAATTCACAGCAGAAGTGTATAAATTATATCAATGTGCAATGCCTTTTACTGCTGAGTCCAAAAATCTATTTTTAATAATACAAAATTTGCAATTTTTAAAGATAAATATCTTAGCCAAGACCTAATTGTTATATTGCGTAACATAACACAGCTGTGTCAAGTGAAGCAGAGAGGGGTGGGAGAAGGTGCCGAACCCTCCCGCGGCAATGCCGTCGTTCACAAACATTGACCCAATGTCGTTTTAATGCTGTGCCAACGTCGAAGACGGCGGGCCAGCATTAGAACAACATTGGGTCAATGCCTCGTGTTTGCTGGGTTGCAGTCACAGCTGATCAGCAAACTCAGTCATTGACACAATGTTAGCCTGATGGTGGCCCACCGTTTACAACACTGGGCCGTCATTAGCCCAGCATTAGCATACCAGTATATAGGCCTCAACAAGTTAAACGTTCACCCAATGCTAGCTTACTTCTGGCCCAGCGTCTACGACCATGGCTCAGCTGTAAAACAGCATTGGCTAAAGGTCTAATTTTTGCAGGGAACACCGGCGACTCGATACCCTGACACAATGTTGGTTCAATGTTGGAAGAGTGTCATAGATGATGGCACAACATTTAACCAACCAACATTGGGTTAGTGCAAGCCAAAAGGAGGCAGTGACATCAGCGGAAAGGAAGTATATACTTGATTTACAAGTGAGAAAATACGGCCTTTTGACAGCGCTATGGCAGGAAGAGAGGGACGCCAGTTAAAAAGCAGTAAATGCCTAGTATACCAGGGAGCAGATATTGCCTTCTGCCATTGCACAGACAGAACAGATAGTAAATAAAGACTGTTTGTGATCAACTATTTATGCAAAGGCTCGAATTTTACGATTCAAAATTGGTCTCGAAAATCGCTCGAAAATCTCTCAAAAACAAAGATGTCAGCAAGTTATGAGCCGGTACAAGACACATACATGCTGCTTTATATGTGACCCACCGTATGAGGCGTGCTAAAAATAATTTTACAATGTTTTTAACTTTTTTCGAGTATGCTGAAACTGATGCCGAGCGGTGCTAAGATCAGCTAATCATGCAAAGGCTCGAATTTTACGATTTAAAATCACTTAACAAGAACACTGATGAAGGGGCCAGTAAGGAGTCTGATACAATATATGGCACATATATATATGCTTGCTTTATATATTTTAAACTATTTTCGAGTATGCTGATTACAGTGCCGAGCGGTGCTAAGCTCAAATATTTATGCAAAAACTCGTATTCGCGATTTAAGGATGTGTTTGATCGAAAATCGCTCAACAACAAGGGCCACCAACGTGTCTGAGGTATGAAGTCCATAATATGCCTGTTTCAGATGTGACCCACAGTACGAAGCGTGTCAAAAAATAATTTTTCAATGTTTTTAACCATTTTCGAATGTGCTGAATCTAATGCCAAGCAGTGCTAAGTTCAACTATATATGCAAAGGCTCGAATTTTACAATTGGTCCCGAAAATTGGTCTCGAAAATCGCTCGAAAATCTTTCAACAACAAAGGGGTCAGCAAGGTATGAGCCAGTACAAAATTGTTTTTTTGATGTTTTAAACCATTTTCGAGTATGCTGAATCTAATTCCGAGCGGTGCTAAGTTCAACTACACGCAAAGGCTCGAATTTTACGATTTAAAATTTGCCTCGAAAATCACTCAACAAGAACACTAATGAAGGGGGCCAGCAAGGTGTCTGATCAAATAAATGGCCTATATATATATGCATGTTTTATATGTTTTTAAACTATTTTCGAGCATGCTGAATATAATGCCAAGCAGTTCTAAATTCAGCCATTCAATAAAATAAAACTAGAATTTTGCGATTTTAGGGTATGTTTGATCGGAAATCACCCAACAACAATGGGCCAGCAACGTGTCTGAGGCAGTACAAAGTCCATAATATGCCTGTGTCATATTTGACCCACGGTACGAGGCGTGCCAAAAATTAATTTTTCAAAGTCTTTAATCATTCTCGAGTATGCTGAAGCTAATGCCGAGCGGTGCTAAGCTCAGCTATTTATACGAAGGCTCGAGTTTTACGATTTAAATTTGGTCACGAAAATCAAGAATAGGCCAGCAAGGTCTATATACATCATATAATTATCAGATCCATGGTACGAAGCATGCCAAAAGTTATTTTTCAAAGTGTAAACCATTTTCAAGTATGCTAAATCTGATACAAGGTGGTGCTAAGCTCAGCTATTCATTCAAAGGCGCAAATTTTGCGATTTAAAATTGGTCTCGAAAATCACCCCTAAAAATGGTGGTCGAGTTAGGGGCGGATTTGAGGTCCTTGTGTGTTCTTTCAACATAAAATCAGCTTTATCTCTATCAACCGATTTGTTTCGTTTTTTTGCCTAAAATTAGGTTTGAGAGGGTGAAGAATTCGACTTTTAGACTGGTTTAAAGGGTCGAATAGGTTGTGTTGTACAGATCAAAGCCATTTAATATCCAAATCAAGGTCATTTAACTGTCAAAATCAACATCTAAACATTTATAATGATTTTTTTAATTAAAATAATGCAAATGATGACATGCTTCTATGTCACTCTGAGTAATCAACGCATAAAAATGCATTATATAACTTAACTGTAGTTGTCGGGGAACATTAAAAAAATGGAAATACCATTTTTCTGACCAATGTCTTCTCTGCAAGGTGAAACCAAAAGGCAGTATCTGCTTACTTTACAAGCCTTTTTACTTTGCATGGCAGTGATATAGGTGCCTACTGAAAATTAATGGCTCAGAGGTAACGTGATCCTCCATTTTTTAATGTCATTTTGGAAAAAGGTAAATATATAGGAATTAATATATTGACTGGCTAAGCCATTCGTTTAAAATTTCGAAACATATTAAATATTTACTTTCAAAAATGACAATTTTTTTCGGTGGTAAAGTGATCCAAGTCCATCCGTTGATATTTAGGGACTTCTTGACTTGGATCAGTTTACCTCTGATACATGCAAGTGGCAGCTTAAATATTATCAAATGTTTGTGACATTTATGAATTTTTTTTTCTTTTAAATTTAGAAAATAAAATGAAATGAAAATGGCTTGAAATGGGTTTTACGACATCAATAACTATATTCCTACTAATAGGAAATAATAATAAAGTCCAATGCATACGTTCCCACATGCTTCTAATTGTTGACGTGACTATTTAAATTAAAAGCAAAATAGATAATTCTGTTTATTAATTTTAACTTTGAAGCTTTCCATAGAAAAATGAACGAAGTGTATTGTTTTTGCTGACTACGCTGAGAGGAGTCTGTAGAGCATGTTGGCCAGAGTTTAACATTTGGGAAAACGGTGAAATATGCATAAATCCAAGATGACCGCCATGACCTTGGTAATCTAGACGACATACAGGCACATGACATGATGATAAAAGCATAACATTTGCAGATGTTCTTCATATAATGGGTTTTCAGAAGACTTTGTTGGCCGTTCAAAATTTTCAAATTGGCGGCATAATCCAGGATGACATCCATTATTTTCTGCAAGGTCAAACAATAAAATCATTTTCGACCGAATAGAGTCAGATTTATGATTTTTATGTCTACCATAGGGTTGTCTGTATGCCCGACATAGTGGTGTGACCAAAAAATACATTAGATATTACATTGTGTGTAAAAGCCGAGATGGACGCCATTAATTTTGTGCAAGGTCAAACAATTAATTAATATCATATTCGACAGAATAAAAGCAGATTTTGTTGTCTACCACAGGGCTTCGGGTCTGCCCTACATAGTGCTGTGTCAAGTAAGTACCTTAGACATCACATTGTGGGTAAAATTCGAGATGACCGCCATCTTTGCAAGGTTAAACAATCAATTGACATAATTTTCGACAAGATTTATGATTTTTGGTGTCTACCATTGAAATTTCCATGTATACCCGACATATAGAGGTATGTCGAGAAAGTACTTTAACGCCCCTTCGTCACATTTCATCGTCTGTCGTCCTTTAATGCCTTACTTTGCTCTTTAACGGCACTCCCTCACCCTTCAACACATCCACATCACCCTCTAACGCTTTTCCATCAGTTTGTAACGCTTCCTCGTCGCACTCTAACCACCACTCCCCCCCCCCCCCAATAGCCCTTCGATTCATCCCCATCGACCTCTAACGCCTATGTCACCCTAAAACGCTACCACGTCTGTCTTTAACGCATTACATCTCCTATACCGCATTTTCGTTGCCTTAAATGCCTTTTATTGGCCCTCTAACGTGCTCTCGTGGGCCTTTAGCACCTCTCAATCAATCGTTAACGCATTTTCATTGCAATTAAGCGTCTCCCCATCTCCCTTTAACGCCGCCTTTATTTTTTCACCGTCACCTTTTAATGCATCCTGTCACACTTTAATGCCATTTAACGTCTGACCATCGCGTTTTAATGCATTTTAATCGCCCCCACCCGGCCATTGCACAGTCACACCTCTTTTTCCAAACCCTTTGTCACCAACAAAGGTGTTAAAAAAGGTGGAGTGTTATCAACAGTATTATTTACATTGTCTATAGATAAATTGTTGATTCGTTTGCGTCAATCAAAGTTAGGATGCCATGTTGGTGATATTTTTATGGGCGCGTTTGCTTATGCAGATGATGTAGCACTACTGGCGCCGACTATTATGGCACTTAATAAACTAGTCAATGTAGGTTTATATTTTGCTCGGGAGTATCATGTTTTATTTAATCCTATAAAAAGTGAACTCATAGCTTTTAACTGTGCTACCACTGAAGATATATATGCAACCTTTGATGGTGATAAAATACAAATAACTTCTACATATGTCCACCTAGGTAATATTGTCGGTGGTTGTAATAACGAAATAAGGATCAAAGTAACAACAGATGATTTTATTAGAAGAGCTGATACAGTAATGTCACAATTTAAGTTTAGGCACCTCACTCAATTAAGTATAAATTATTTAAATCGTTCTTTCCTTCTTTGCACGGGTTTTTACTCTGGGATGTACAAGCAAAGTCGATCAATAAGTTTTATATTTCTTAGAGGAAATGCTTGCGGCAACTGTATAAATTACCTTATAGAACGCACAATAATTTGTTGCCTCTCATTTCTGAAGACCAGCCAATAAATGTTCAAGTAAACCCACGAATAATGAAATATGTAATGTCATACCTGAAAAGCACCAGATCACTTGTACGGTTATCCACAAAATTATGTATGTTAGGAAGCAAATCATTCATATGTAAGAGTATCAATCACATTATGTCAATATATGGTTTAAATAAATTTCAAGTAAGTAATTATGACTCATGGATTACTATAAAAAATACAATTATTAATGTTTCTGAGTCGAAAGTAAAGGATGAAAGCAGGAAAGCTGCAGGTGATGTGATAGATTTATTGACAATGAGGGAAAACTCTGACAATTACGAATTCTCGCATGACGAATTAAATGATATGTTAAACTATGTTTGTACAGAATGATTTTTATATAGACACCTGACATCAGATTAATTTAACTTTTTTTTTTCATTTTTTGTTAACAATTGTATGATGTAATTTGTTCTTTGAACGAATAAAGATTTATTTAATGCCTATTCGTTTTATCCCCATCACCCCATAAGCCTTCACATTGACATTTAACGCCTCTTCGTTGCATTACATGCCATATGGCGCATCTTCGTTCCTCTTTAACAACTCCCCATTGACCATTAACGCCTTATCGTCACCTTTTATCGCCTCCCAATGGATGCCTATCTGTCGCACTTTAATGTTTTGGCATCGCCATTTAATGCATCTCTGAAGTACAAAAATAATAATAAAAGCAGAGTTTTTCAAAAACAAGATACTACTTTTGAAGCTAACCGACCTGTAGACTTGAAAGAAGTAAGAACTCATGCACCTAGTAACCATCGTCTCAGTGGAAACCAGTGGGAACATTCCCTCTGATGTGAAGTCAACTGTGGTGTTGCCGCTTATGGGCGAACAGCAGCATATACCACTACCACCAACATCCCCAGAGCAATCTACATAAGATCATTGACATATCCAAGCGATTGATTTACCAGCAAAAGCACGCCACTTCGGATACTGAGCACATGTATTTGCGTCCTTTATAATTTCATCTGGGCGGGATTTGCATAAGATTGTGGTGCTTGGCTACCAGTATTTGCCGATGTCTATCAAGGATAGCACTCTGTCTAAGAGAACCAAAAAGTCAAAGACTAGTAAAGGTAACTGACAGTCGTGTCAGTACCCCTTCTCGTGTCAGTACCCCTTCCCGAGACAGACAAAGACTATATTACGTGCTTACTGAACATGAAAACAAATCTTGCCTTCAAAACGTCGTTGGAAAATGCAATATTTTCCAAGCCCCCAATAATGTAGCAGCTGATGTATTCAGGAATGTGGAAGATGTAAGATGCAACAAGCAGGATATATGTAGGATCCCTGCTTCGCTCGATTACTGTGACAGTCGTCTCTGATCTCCCCGGACGCGGTGAGACAGGAAATGACTGCCTCGTTTTGGTACTTCAGTACCGTGTGCATTAAACCGAATCCCATGCGGGCGTTGCGTTTTTCCCGCACTTGTGATACAGCTCATGGCGACTGCGGACGTGCCGCAGGTCGTCCGCTCGGAGTTTGACTGAGACGTGTCATGCGCGGGGTTGTGCATTGCTGGTGTTCGATGTCTAGACCAATAAACATAATAATCTGAATAGAAGTTTTGTGAAGTTAATCGGAACCGTCGACCTGACGGGGGAAGATGAAGTTTATGATATGTTGGTGAAGGTGGCTTCTGCCGTTCACCCTTCAACGAGCCACCTCGCATCCCCACACTGGTGACCCCTGACGTTTGAGCGTGATCGCAACAGCGTTTTCACCAAGCATCAAGATGAAAACAGCTGTTTTCAAGGATAGTTTTTGTTAAAATATTTAGGGATTTTTCGAAAAAAATCATGAGCATTTTTTTCGCAAAGGTACTTGAAAATTGTAGGTCACACTAATATGCCAGTTTGAACTAGCTAGAAAGAGTTATCAGAGGAGAAGTACGTTTTTTTACGTCCAAAACGGCGTAATTTTCATATTTTTTTTTACAGTATTCAACGTGTTTGGCGCTTTTTACAAGATGGCGACCATGTCGGTTTTTCTAGAAAGACAGTGAATTTTTTTTTCTCATTTATCCTTTTAAAGTACGAGTTCTTAAAATAGTTTCATCCCATTAATGCCACTGTAGGCGAGTAGGAAGTGGGTATTTTTGGAAACTCCATTTTTTATCATTGATCGCCATAATTGGGTGACTCGATTTTAAAGTCCATAGACGAAGTCTCGTCATTTTTCGATTTTTCAGCAAAAAATCGACCAAAAAATTATCAAAAAATATCGCTTTGACTCAGATAATCTTTAATAGGATTAGGGCCAAATAAAATTGTTCGTCTGAAAATGAATGTGAATAAACGGTCCTAGTTGGTCTGTAAAATATATTTCCAGGACCGTAGGTCAATATTTTATCATTATAACATTATGTTATTTCAGAGAATGCTGATTGTCATAAATATATTTGGTAAGTGAGCGCCATATTGGACGCTGGTTCCCCTAGTTTAGCTGCTCGCCCGCCGTGGGCAAACACGCGTACCTTCATGACCGGCATGCACCTGGACAGTGGACCTGTGTCGCCTCATCACATTAGCATAAATTAGGCCGCCATTTTGATTTCGTGGAGCAGACTATTCACGTGTCAAGATTATACACGGTCTAGTTTCATATATTATTTTTTTTGCATACATATAAATTTTCTTTTTGAAAACTATTAAAAAAAAAATATAAATAAGCAGTTTCGGAAAGGAAATTATAGCACAAGTTGTGCGAGATTTTGATAAAGTCATAGTATAATTTTTTCACGTCGAAACGCCCCCTGGTGTTAGGCGTCGCTCTAGCCTATGCTTAGCTCCTTGTTTGGCACAGAGTAGCTCATGAATATGCTAATGTGAGGCAAGACGCGGCTGCTGTTCAGTTTTGCACGTACAACCATGATACAGGCCTGCTGGCCCAAGCATACAGCAACGAGCTGCCGGCTGCACATGTTAGCAGCAAACGATCATACACCATACACACACCCGCCACAAAGCAAATAAACGCAACCGCTACGACGACAACCGACTTATACGTCAATCAACGAAACGAAGCGAGCGATTGATTCGGACGTTATTAGGAATGAATCGGCAATGAACGTGACATAGAAAAAAAAAGTGGAGTGTTCACCGCAGAAATCATTTATAAGGGAAATAATATATTATATCATCATTCCGCGTAGACTACTGTCAGTCATGCTTTAAAATATTATTCTAAAAACAAATGTAGCTGTTTTTTTATTGCAGTCACATTTATCCCATCAGTCTGAAATTTTCTCATGATAGTCGGTTTCAGTAGATCAAAACTTATATAAATAACGAAATATTCGATTTGACAGTTGCGCTATATCGAAACATTGTCAATATTTGCATGTGTTTTTCACCCAGGTCGATTTACTATATACCATTATCATAGCTTAGCATAGCATGTAGTAATTATTTCTGGCATTTTATATACAATTTTGATCTGCAGTTTTCACAAAACAATTATATATGTGTGTGATCAAGTGAAAAGAAATTATGTGCAATCTCAGTGACGAATATTTAAACATCTCAGCAACCCCTGTATCTCGCAACATGCGACATAGCATGGACAATCTCTACAGCCTACATTTCTAAAGATTCAACATATACAGACAATTTTAATAAGGTCTAGACGGCAATGTACAGCTAACCCGCGCACGACACGTCACAAAATAGTTGGTATTATTTATTTATTTATTTATTAACAGTTCTTTTAAAAGCGCCTACTCCCACTCAGTGGATCAAGGCGCTGTACAACTAAAAATATATATATGTAAAAGGAATAATATTATTCTAATTAATTAAAATACATGTTAAATAAATGTGTCTTTAACTGACGCTTAAAAACATTCAGTGACTGAGCTGCCCGCAGCTCCTCTGGTAATGTATTCCAGAGTTTGGGTGCCACAACTTTAAAAGACTGTTCCCCAACACACTTCCGAGCTATAGGCTGGCGTAAAATAAGTCTACCAGACTGGCGCAATCTGCTATCACGAGAATGGATATGCAGGAGTTCTTTGAGGTATAAAGGAGCCATATCATGAATGCATTTAAAAACTGTTATTAATGTTTTATATTTTATGCGGCATTCAACTGGTAGCCAGTGCAGGTCACGTAGCACTGGTGTTATGTGGTCACGTAGAAACGTCCGTGTCACCAAACGAGCAGCTTTGTTCTGCACACGCTGGAGCTGAGCAATCTGCGTGGGAGGGAGGGCCGCCAGTAGTGAGTTACAGTAGTCCAGGCGTGATGTTATTAAAGCCTGGACTGCGTTCCTGATAGCGTTAGTAGTCAGGTACCGACGAATGGACGACAGTCTGTAAAGGTGGTAATTACAAGCCGCACATACTGCTGTCACCTGCTGTGCCATGGACAGATGCTGATCCATCTTCACACCTAAGTTACGCACATCTTCTACGGCTGGGATGACACTGTCACCGATAGTAATGGGACATACACCGTACTGTCTGAAGTGATGTTTTGACATAAAGATGAGCATTTCGGTTTTGTCATCATTCAACTTCAGCCACCACCGAGCCATCCACTCCCTGATATCCTTGACACATGCCTCCATGCGGGCGATAGCTCTCTCTCTGTCTCCAGGGATGGCTGGGTCGAAGATGACATACAATTGAATATCGTCAGCATATTTATGGTAGTATACGCCATGCTTTTTAAATATTTTCTGAAGTGGTGTGGTCAGCAACACAAACATCACTGGTCCCAGCACCGACCCCTGTGGTACTCCACACTGAAGGGGAACACGGCTTGATTTTGCAGAGTTAATTTTCACTTGCTGTGTTCGACCTTTGAGGTAGGTTTTAAACCATGTCAGCGCCTTCTCTGTGATGCCAAAGTCGGCCTCCATGACATCTAGAAGTTGGTTCTGGTCAATGGTATCGAAGGCAGCTGACAGGTCTAACATTACAAACAACACTGCTCTGTTGTCATCAAGTGCTTGAGAGATGTCGTTATGCACCCTAAGCAGTGCTGTCTCAGTGCTGTGTAGTGCCTTGTACGCAGATTGATGCTCTTCATGCAGGTTATTTTGGTCGAGATGTTCTATCAGTCTGCTTACAGCTACCTTCTCCATGACCTTACTAACGAATGGAATATTGGACACTGGTCGGTAGTTTTTCAATATTTCTTTATCCAAGTTGTCTTTCTTGAGTAGTGGTTTCACTATAGCTGTTTTTAGTGACTTTGGGAACTGTCCTTCACTGAAACTAGTGTTCACTAGTGACACCAGATATGGCAGGTGCGTGTTAAGTGTCTCCTGGAGAAGATCAGTAGGAATCGGGTCAAGACAGCATGTCTTACTAGGACACCGCCGAATGATCTTGCCCAATTCCTCCTCAGTGGTAGCTCGTAGTTGAGAGAGCGTATTTGAAACTGGAGACGCCGAAATCACAGTTGTATCAGCTTGGTGTGTAGCAGACTGACCACCTATCTTCTCTCTGATTAGCTGGATTTTATCAGTGAAAAATGATGAAAACTGATTACAAAGCGACTCTGTGCTGGTTGTACTAGGCAGCTTTGTCGCAGATGATTTTAGCAGCTGATCTAATACGCTAAAGCAGGCTTTCTGATTACGTGACCTCAGTTTTTCCTCAAAATATCGTTGCTTAGCTCTGGTGATCAGTGTGTTCACTTCTGCTCTATGCTGCACATATATCTGCCTGTGCACTTCTAGACGAGTGTCTCTCCAACGTTTCTCATTCACGCGTCGCAGCTTCCTGGCATGGTGGATATCATCAGTGAACCATGGCTCTCTTCCTTTACTCTTTCTTACTCGTGATTTTACTGGAGCATATTTATTGATGGTGTTCGAGACTGCTTTGGTGTAGGCCAGCAGCAGTGAATTTGTGTCTAGCTTTAACTTGATTTCACGAAGTGCCATTGATAGGTCAGCTTCAAAACATTCCTGATCCATTCGGCGAAAGTCCTGTACTTGCTCCCGTTGCTTTACGTGGGATGGTTTAGCAGTTGCCAAGTTGAAGATCACACTATAATGGTCGGAGATGGAACTGTTAAAGACGTCTGTGGCAGAAACTAAGGAACTGTCAGAGCGTGTGATGACTAGATCTAAGGTGTGACCTGCCCGGTGTGTATGCTTAGTGACGTGTTGTACAAGGTTGTTCTCAGCAAGCAGACGTGTGAATTCCTTAACACCAGTCGCATTCGGCAATTCGAGGTGAAGATTAAAGTCACCCACGATGATAATGTCCTCTCGTGCTACTGTAATGTCACTCAAGTATGTTGAAATTTCAGCAAGAAAGGGACGAAGAGTTGATGCACGTGGATGATAAATAATGATTATCTTCAGGGATGTTGTAGTTGACTTAACTTCCATGTGTTCGAATGTTTCAAAGCGAGTTGTTGGTAACTTGTTGAACTCATAAGTAGATCTGTGTAGTAGCCCCACACCTCCACCAGCACGTCTACCAGGTCTATCATGGCCAACGTAGGTGTAACCTGGTGGTGTGAGTTCTTTGATCGTTGCCGAGTGTGAAGGCTTAAGCCAAGTCTCTGTGATAAACATAAAGTCAGCATTTTGATCCAGTAGATGTTCTCTCACAATCAAGGCCTTCTGTCGTGCAGATCTGGCATTTAACAACACACAAACTGCATCTTGTTTGGATGGTATGGGTTGCAGTGGGATGGTCACTAAGTTGTGTTTCGTGACGCCATGTTGACAGGAGTGTTTGATATTTGACCTATTAGTTGTTATCAGTGTTCGTATAGATCTGCGCCTGTTGATCCCTGCACGGGTTTGCCTGTAGCAGCGGTGATGTGAGGTCTGATTGTAGTTGAATCTTGATGTTATTGAACGGCATTGTTGTACGGGTGTATGGCACATAACAGTGTGACGTAACGTTACAGTGACACCGCTCACAAACAGCCAGCCAAAACCACCAACACACAGTGACAGCGTCAGTATACAGTACAAGCCGAGTGCATGCGTCCAACACTGCTGTCAATACATATGAAAATGTCTTCGTTGTGCTGAGAAAATAAAGATCCAAAATGATCGGAAAATTGACTATTCAAGCCTATTTCAAGTATTATATAGTCTTAGATAAACCATTTAATGATCTGTATGACAAACTATGGTATGTGTTAATATGACATACCATTTTAACACCGCAATCTCAAACGTTTCACTAGTTAAATAATTTTACAAACATTTCACAATGTCTACACCACACGAAAGTGAAGGTTTCGTGTCTACGCCTCTGGAAGTCAGGGTGCTGGCCGAAAAGATAATTACTACCCGGACAGCGAGGAGAACGAATTTCGCTTCCGCGAGGCTGACGATGAGTACCAACGACTCAAAGAGGATTTTGCTCGAATTGCTCGAAATCGACGAATAAGACACCACTCTAGAAGCGATTCGTCTAAGAGTCCTTCACCACGCAGAAGACAGCCTCCGAGACGTTCAACGAACTTACCTAAGTTCAAGATAGCAACATTCTACGCTACGGACGTTGAGCTTTGGATCAATCAGATCGAGACACAGTTCGATCTTCCTCAGATCCATGACGATGACGAGCGGTACAGTCTGACATGCGCATCACTCTCAGGCGAGGTCGCCTCCGACGTGAGGGACGTTCTACTTCAACCTTTCAGGTCGCATAAATATGAAAGCTTGAAAACCATTTTCATCGAGCGACGAGGTTTGACAACACCCGAACGAGTCAACAAAGTGATTTCCGGAGAAAGGATGGGCTCGGACATTCCCTCACGATTCTTAAGGCGCCTACAGAAGACGGCAGGCTTTGGAGCTAAAGCAGTTGTTGGAAAGGCGGTCATACGTCAAGCATTCATTCGGCAGATGCCAACTTCAATCCGTGCTCATTTCGCCACACAACCAGATAGCGCCACACTGGAGAGTTTGGCCATGTTGGCCGACAGGGCCCTTGCTTCGGAAGCGGACGTCGAAGAGAGTAAGCCTGGGGTTGCGGAGATAAAGGTCGACGAAACCACTAAACTAGTGGGATTGCTTGAGGACTTATCAAAGAGGCTCAAAAAATTAGAGACCGCGACTGCAGCCGAGAAAAAGAGAAATCAAGGACGTGGACGTGTAAATAATCACTATGCACCTAGGCCCACATTTATTCCAAATGCACAGGCCACAGAGTTTGTTCCTAACAAACCTGGTAGCTTTAACAATGCACAGCAAAATGCTCGCCCGTTCGTACCACCGCAGAACGTACAGCAAAATAATGCCGCGAAAGTAATAGATACGGCTAATGCACCTGTCTGCTATTTTCACCAGACTTTCGGTGACAAGGCACGCACGTGCAACAGCCCCTGCGCATTTTCTTTAAACTGCTAAGCCAGAGCAAGGTAGCGACTCTTGCATCTGGTGATATAGCTGAGACGCGACATGACTCCGCGGAAGCTACTTTTCCCAAGTTATTTCACTCTAAGTTATTGTACGTCGCAAACAAAAATCATAAATGCAAATACTTGATTGACACGGGTGCAGCTGTCAGCGTTTTGCTGGACTCTTGCACTAACAGGATTTCGGACGCAGACTCCCCTGGTGGCCGCTAATAACACTACTATCAATACTTACAGCAACAGTAAACGCGTCGTCGACGTCGGCTTAAAACGCAAATATCCGTGGACATTTATAGTAGCGGACGTGAAACAACCCATCATTGGGGCCGACTTTTTGATTCATTACAATTTACTAGTAGACTTGAGAAGTCGATGTCTTCGAGACATGAGAACAGGTTTAGCTATTCCCGCTTCACTGTCGTCAATCAGTCCACTGTCGTTGAACAGAGTAGACACTGTTCAGAATGAGTATACTAAACTTCTAGATCAGTACCCGGAACTGACTCGCCCTACGACAAAGGGTGGGACCGTTAAACACGGTATAACACATAAAATCGTAACGAAAGGACAACCGGAGTTTGCGCGCCCACGACGATTGGCACCCGATGAACTTGTCACTGCGAAACGCGAGTTCGACGAAATGATAAAATTAGGAGTCATCGAACCCAGCGACAGTGAGTGGTCCTCAGCGCTTCATATGGTACCAAAGAAAAATGGCGACTGGAGACCATGTGGAGACTACAGAAGCTTAAACGCTCAGACCGTACCCGACCGTTATCCAATTCCACATATTCAGGATTTCACGCAGCGCTTAGACGGCTCGAAATTTTTTTCAAAAATTGATTTGGTTAGAGCGCATCCCCACATATATATACATCTCACAAGCCTCGATGCCACTCATGAAGAGGCCGACCCTCGTGTCATTCTGCACTGTAATATGAGTATGTCCTCTACTATTGGTGTTGCCTCAAACGTAGGCGTACTGACATAATTGTGCTCCTTCAGTTGTTTCCAATCAGAGCAACTGCCCATGACATCACATGCATTTGGTCTTCATACTGATCTATATCAACATTTATGCTAGCCGTGTGTGGGAATGGGCTATTGAATCACACCCCAATCTTCCTGCTCCTACTGCATCAAAGAGTGGCTGGTACGAAAATGAAGGAAAGCTGTCACCAATCACCATGACAAAGAAGAAGCTCTTCCACGAGCC
Organism: Flabesymbios commensalis; assembly: GCA_964017125.1. Classification (NCBI taxonomy): domain Eukaryota; kingdom Metazoa; phylum Annelida; class Polychaeta; order Terebellida; family Flabelligeridae; genus Flabesymbios; species Flabesymbios commensalis. The sequence goes on along the minus strand of OZ024904.1, from coordinate 105,389,342 downwards.
ATCAAAGTAATCCTTTATTGCGACTGTTTAGCTGTTTATTAAGCACTCAAACATTGAGGTGGAGGTGTTTCCGAGAAGGATTGGGGTGCACTCGGCTTTGTCATCAAAAACTAACAGTTGGGGCGTGTAATGACAATACACAGAGTGATATATGTAGATAATCATTTTCCAGTGTATATATTGATTAGGAGTAAGCTCGTGTTTAACATTAGACAACTGACATAATTACATTCGAAAATCAATAGAATTATGAAAAAAAACACTTTATATACGTTTATCAGGGCGTTAGAGATTTAATTATATCCTATGACACTCAAAATGAGGACATTTTGTACTTGTCGTTCACTACCATAAAGTATAATGTTTGTGGTTATTATTAGGTGTTTTCGAGAGAGACTGACGTGCACTCTGTCATCATAGATTATCAGTTGGTTTTGTCGTAATATCAAGTAAGAAGATTATATAATACATAAAGTAGAGTGCTGCTTCAAAAACATGCATAACTATACTTGTTGTTGTATTATATTACCATAATTATATTATATTGCATTCTAAAATGAAATCAATTTGAAACACAACATGCGCATGCGTTTTGTTGAAGGTGTTAGAGATTTACACCATTGTTCCATTTTTTTACAATCATTAGGGAGAATATTTTCTACTTATTTAAATAATAATATATATCATTGCTTAAAATTGCATCTTTGAGTTATTCCTACATAATTATAAAAACATAAGGAGGTCAAGAAGTATCACTGAGTCATGCATGCAGTCGTCGAGCAAACATATTTATAGCAATTTTCCAGATTTTTAGGGCTTCTTTTGAATCGAAATTTTGGAGCATTTATAATAATTTCTCAGCTTGGCACCGCTCGGTATTCGATCAAACATGCCTTAAAATCACACAATTTGGGCTTTTGCATGAATAGTTGAACTTAGCACCGCTCGGCATTATATTCAGCATACTCGAAAATAGTTTAAAATATATAAAGCAAGCATATATATATGTGCCATATATTGGATCAGACTCCCTTTGGCCCCTTCGTCAAGTGTTTTTGTTGAGTGATTTTCGAGGCCAACATTAAATCATAAAATTCGAGTCTTTGCATAAATAGTTGAACTTAGCACCGCTCGGCATTCGATTCAGCATACTCGAAAAAGGTTAAAAACATTGTAAAAATAATTTTTGCACGCCTCATGCCGTGGGTCACATATAAATGAAAATGAAATGAATCGGGCTTTAGGCCACCTTTGTGCACATATAGGCTAAACTGGGCCAGGACAACCTCCTGAGGGTGGTGAGATGATTGAGATGACACTGTCCTCCAGACACAGGATTCGAAATTCGAGCCCTGGCGGTCTGAGGCCGCTTAGTACCGTGGGTCAGCATATACTGGAATAGCAAACAGTCTATAACGGGAGTTAACGACAGACGTTTCCGTGGAAAGTCAACCTAAAAGTTTTCGAAAAACTAATGAAGGGCTGCTGGATTGATTATTCAAAGTTCAAACATGCATGAGCAATTTGTGAATTGTAAAAATACATTCAGGCCTCTGTGGGATATATAACTTTGATAGAATTACCCAGTGCAAATTGCACGAGTTGAAACAATATGCTAGTTTAATGTTGGGCACTGTTCACGCTGCTTCCCCAACATTAACCGGACCTTGGAATTCAATGCCTCGTGCTTTTGAGCGCTCTTAAGATACTGTAACTTTCGACTGCATAGCAAATACATACGCATATTAATTTCAACAATGGCTGCAAATTAAGTCGGCGTTTTTAATTTGATCGAGTTGAACTTTTTCAGTGTATATCCCTCACTGAACCCACACATTTTGTTTTTTAGTAATGGTCTAGCCCTCTGGCATGGTTTGCCAAATATCAGGAATATTTTGCCATTTTGAATTTGATAAAGTTGAAATGCTTAACGGCATATCATTACCTCAAACTTTTTTATAATATCCGGCACATATACCTACATATCCAGATATCAGTAGGCTCTAATAATTAAAAAATGAAGCTTTTTTGGCGAAGACATAGGTAAAAAGTAGGTCAGAGGTCATAACCCACATAACCCAAGGGACGTGTGTGTGCAATATGAAAGAAATCTCCCATAGGTTTTCGAGATCTGCTCCAAAAACGAAAAAGACTGTTGTATGTATCAAGTGCTGATCGAATTAAAATTAAATATAAATAAAACAACACATTATTGGTGAAATGGTGTGTATTGAGCTTTAAGTACAAAATTGCTGCGATTTCAGTTGATTGCATTTTTAATTACCTTCTTGAAGCCATAGAACAATATCTACATCAAAAATATGTAAATTAGTTTCAATGCATCTAAACCTCAACATTAACCTAAAGTGCAGCATTTTTCATCCGTTTGATGCTGAAGAAATTAACACAATTTTCAAATTCAAATGAAAAATGTTTCCAATTATGAAATTATGTGAACGGAAATTACTTGAATCTTGATTATGTGAATTGAATTACTTAATTAACTAAACAACCAATACAAAAGATTTTATCAATTCCAATGTGACTTAAAACTTGAAACTGGTTAAGAATGGTACATTTACCAGCCGAGCACGAAACTGGTTAAAGATTGTTTCACACCCCCGATGAAAGACACCACATATGAATCCCGCATTGTGCATCATTTACAAGTTAGGACAGAGATCAGGGTTTCTCATCTTCCCTGGGCCAAAGTTAACTTTTAAAGTGGTACAATAACATTCAAATTTTCACCCACTCGAAGTAGTTTCTCGCTACCGCGACCCACAACATTTAAGTGGGTGAAAGTGACTCATATTTTTTTAATTTGATATGAAGCATTTGAGAATCTTGATGTTCAAACACTCATTTCATTCCCAATATGAGTGATTTGAGCGGCTAATAAAACAGATTAAAAACGACTACAGTTGTGCTTAGCGGTACATCAAGAGTATGGTAGGCTTCAACACATCAGCCTCGATAGTATGACATAACACATACCTCACAGTTTGAACATTGCATAGACCAGTGTAAACAGTATTACAAACAAAATGAAAACAAAATCGTTCATGAAATGGACGCTAGAAAATGAATTAGCAAAGAATGAATAATACTTATTGACGCCTCAGCAGGACAAGGGTTAATGATATTAATTATTGACACCTCAGCATGACAAGGGTTAATGATATTACACAGCATTTTTATACAAAACAGGAGATGACATTTGTTTTTTAATGAGAGGTATCTCTATAGATTTACGTATAAATATCAGTACATGTACATCAAATACTACTTCCAGCTGGAAAAAAATCCTGCATGACATGCATTAATTCGATTTTCAATTGTCTTCAGATCATAATTATAATAGGAAATACAGTAGAACCTGCTATGAGCAGCCACTCTTATGAGCAGCCAACCTCCTATGGGAGGTCACTTGTCCATTCCCCAAAATGACATTTACCTATTCAAATAAACCTCCTATGAGCAGCCACCTGCCTTAAAAGCCCACTTTTCCTGTGTCACAAGGGTGAAATGACAGCTATATCTAAGGAGATATTCTAAATCCTCACACAGACTAATCGGTTCAGATTCCTTATTTATGGACTGACCACAAGGCATAATGTTAATGAACAAGGCATAATTTGAATAAAATAAATTAAATGAAAAATTGTATGATTCATCACAATGAGGTTCCGGGAGTCATCCCACTGAACAAATTTAAAACTAAGATTAGACTGGACCTTAAAGTGCTCAATTAAATAATTTAAATTTTCACTCACTTGAAGTTGTGTCTCACTACGTGACCCACAACTTCAAGTGGCTGAAAAAAATATGTGAAAAAGAGAAAGTTAACCGTTGTGCTGCTGGAGCCGTATATATCCGTTTTCAAGTAAGTTTCAGAGGAAATAAAATGACACTGAAATCCATAACATAGTTTGTGATTGATGCTCAGTTAATCAAAATGTTAATTTTCACACATGTTTATTTTTCATAAATAGTCATATTTTTCGTCATTTGAAGCTGAAAATTGCGTTAGCTAGCTTCAAATGACGAATTGAAACAGTTCAGCAGGACAAGAGCTAAGATAATCTTAATTTTAAGATTCTTAGTGGGATGAGTCTCAGATATTATAGTTGAGTGTTTTATAAAATCAGGCCATTTTTCTTCACCTTGAGGTGGAAATTAGGACAGCAATTCAGATCTCAAGGTGAAGAAAAAGGAGATCAAACAGCTGGGTGCTGGTAGCCAGGGTTAAACTGTGTGAATTATCACATTTAATTCACAAGGCACAACTTACATTACCAGGTGTACATCTATTATTGACACAATGGCAAACAATGGCAGTGACAAAATATTAGTAATATTACATGATACAATGATGATTCGATTGGGTTTTTTCATTCATGGGGAGAAATCTGAATATATTCAGAATTAAGGTATAATGCTGAGCGAAGCCTCAATAATGATTAAATGGCGCAAATTTATTGTAGTAAAAATTGTAAAATGATCTTCTGCTATTTTTTATAAAATACATTAAATGATAACTGAAAGCCTCAACTATTAGCTTGTAAAAATAGCTCACTACTAGATAGCAAATTATATTACTGCTATGTCGATTGATGAAATAATAAAAACTACACATCATCTATTTAAAAGAACACCCTCTTGGATATGAAAGGTTATATTTGCCACTTTACGAAGTAGCAAACACACCCTTTGATGTCCAAGAATATGAAAAATACACCGGATCTCATATAATGCAATAAAATAGTCATCACAGCTCCGCACAACAATAAGTTAAATGATTTCTTTGTCAAATTCCAATACATCACCTGGCTGCTTGTCGAGATGAATTTGATAAGAGAATGAGAACCATATATTACTAGCATCATGACAACTAAAATGAGTAGCATTATTTTGGAGGGAAATAAAGCATTTTGGTAAGTTGGGAAACAATGGATGGAATCTGTTTCTTCTTAGTCATGTACTCCGCACTGGCATTTGATTCAAAATCATAGGCTACTATTTGGTTGACGCGTGTCATCATGGCCAGGATGTCTAGCTCTGTGCCACATGTCTTCAGCACCGAACACAGGGCCTGGACGAACCACGAACCTTTGGAAGAGTTACGCCAGGAAAAATAACCTGAAAAATAGAAACAACAAATCCTGAAAATGTCTATACATGTATGGGACGAGATATCTATCCATGTATGGGATAAAAATTATGTCAGTTTAGTGCTGAAACTTTGCCTTTCGAAAACTGAGAAGATTAAATATTTAAAACGATCGTACACTTATAAAATAGGTTAAATGAAACAAAAAGAGTTAACTAAGCCATTTATTACGTTTCCTTTCTCTTCATTTATATATCGTGAAATAGAGTTTGTGCCGGGCTTCAGGGACAGTGTTTTAAGGAAAGCTACGATGCAGCTGTTTCACAATAAAGCAACAAATATATTGGTCTATATGAGGTGTTGAATCCGATAGTAGGTATCCTGTATCTCGTGTCTGACTGTCGTCAGCTCAATGTGGGTGGATGGTGGTCATGCATTGCACCTGTAATGTTGTGAATTCCTGGCGAAACGAGCCATAGCGTGCACAGGGTCAGCCTTGATCTGTCACATCTATTTTTTACACCTCAAGTCGACACCTGTATGGAGTAAACTGCACACTGATTTCAGTGCACATAATAAACACCTGATAAATACGCCCCCAACTGTGTCTCTGTGTTTATTAGTATATTCGGTTTATTAGGGATAATCGGGTAGGCCTACCCTAATGGAAATAGACCTATAGGCTCAGGCTACTCCGTGTGACCCTGGGCCGGGACTGTGGTGCAGTTCATTATTCAAAGCCAATCTATTAAACAGAAACTGTTTATATTAACCTGACAGTTTGAGTGGTATAGGTATATATGTTACTAGGCATACCCCAGTCAATGATAGGTAGGGGAAGGTACTGCATGCTAGTAGCCTAGGCACATTGCATGCTAGTGGGCCTACGTAGGCCTACTGCTATTTGCTAAGATGTGATGGCAGTGTGTAGTGTTCAGAATTGAAATAACTGAGTCAGGAGACAGATTAACTACATGTACTTCCACTGCACAGTCGTTGAGCCAATGTTGATTTAAGGATAGGCCAGCGTAATAACAGTGTGAGACTGCAGCACAATATTAAATAGACCTGGGGGGGGGGGGGGGGGGGTCTCTCTTGTTTTCTGCGCCCTGGCACCACATATTGTGCAAACCTACTTTGGCTGTCTTCTTCTTGAAAATTAGACTGATAGCCCGACAATCTCAGTCCAACAAGGATCTCAATAGGCCTATTCTATCAGGCATATGCCATTGAAAATCAGTTTCCATCGTGGTTTATGTGTAACTTATTCATGTCAATGGCTATTTTTAATTAAGCAGTGGCTAATCATACATGATTTCTTCATAATGTACCTCTATGGGCAGCCTTGTTTACAAAATGACGGACTCCCATTGACTCCCATACGAATAGCTACTCCGTTTTAATTATATTTTATGTGTGAAGGCGACATTTGCATTTTAATTTTTTTGTTAAATCAATAGGTCTAGCACAACTCACAACTCACTATAGAACTCACAAATCGATAAGCCTAGATATATTGAGATTGCAAAGTTATCGATATAATTAGTGAGTTAATGACTCGATATTGAGTTTAAAACAATAATAGCCTAATTTAAATGTCACTTCTGGGGCTTTGCATATGGCTATGAGATTTATTAAGCATAGCAGGATTAGGCTATGCATTGCCTGAGGGGTGTTTTAAAGAGTTCAGAACGTATTCAGACTGTAGGTCCAGTAGGCATGGTAGGTCCTAGGCCTAAATTTTACTATAAAAAGAATTGTTTTTTTTTGCTGGTTTAGTGTTAGAACATCGTCTACGAAGCTCGCCCAACATTAATGCCACATCGAGTGAATGTTTGTTTCGTTGGGCAGTGAGGGGCCGATAGGCCTATTATATAGGCTCATGCGTATTGGCAGGCCAGCAGAGACAAGACGTTGAATCAATGTTGGCTTAACTTTGGTCCAACGTTGTAGATGGTGAACAAACGTTGAACCAACATTTATTCAACATGGAGCCAGCGTTGTTTCAATGCTGGCACACCGTCTACTACGCTGGCCAACATTTGGCCAGCGTTGCCGTATTAGGCTTACTATTGATGCCAGGGGCACTTCCCAGCAAACACGAGACGTTGACTTGCAGGTCATGTGTCGTATACAGTACCTGTCAGGTTGGTATTGCTAAAGCTCTAGCTAGGTCAGGTCAAAGTGTATTGCTAAGGTCACGTGTCACGCGTGACATCGCCTAACATAGCCCATGCAAAGCCTGTACATGGCTGACATTGTATTAGAGATGGTGAATTGAAGCGTCATTTCTATCTGATCATCTAAGCCCAAATCTCAAAATGTGGGTTCGTGGTGCAACGAAAAAAGTTATTTATAACACACAAACATGGAGCTAGCCTAATTTAAATTCGACAAATTTAAAATTACTGTCTTGAAATTAATCATACAGAAACCCACTCATACCAACACCATCGTAACAGTAGAGCAAAAGCTCTACTAATAACAAAAATGAAATACACAATTTTTTAAACATAATTTCATAGGGGATTTTGTTTGTTTTTAAACTTGCTTGAAATATATGGACACAGTGTCAACAGTTGTACACACATGTACATAATTAATACAGTTGTTATATGGACACAGTGTCTAGAGTTGTTAATACATGTACATAATTAATACAGTCTTCATATGGACAGTGTCCAGAGTTGTATATACATGTACATTATTAATACAGTCGTTATATGGACACAGTGTCAAGAGTTGTATACACATGTACATAATTAATACAGTTGTTATAATTATGAACACAGTGTCAAGAGTTGTATATACATGTACATAATTAATACATGTACATAATTAATACAATCGTTATATGGACACAAGTGTCCAGAGTTGTTAATACATGTACATAATTAATACAGTCGTTATATGGACATAGTGTCCAGAGTTGTTAATACATGTACATAATTAATACAGTCTTTATATGGACAGTGTCCAGAGTTGTATATACATGTACATAATTAATACAGTCGCTATACGTGTTATATGGACACAGTGTCCAGAGCTGTATATACATCTACATAATTAATACAGTTGTTATATGGAGACAGTGTCCAGAGCTGTATATACATCTACATAATTAATACAGTTGTTATATGGACACAGTGTCCAGATTTGTATACACATGTACATAATTAATTTGCAAATGCTTGGTCCTTAATAAAACAAATATTAGTAATTTTCATCCACTTGAAGTTATGGGTTGTAGTAGTGAGACACAACTTCAAATGCGTGAACATTTAAATAAAATAAATTTGCGTCTCCACCCGCCCCACATAGTACAATTATTATAGAGAAATACAGTATGTACTGTCACCAAATTTTTATGTAAACCACGAGAAAATGTGATGTCAGAATCACACCAATATCTAATCAACATATGGCAAGGGTAAGTTGCTCCCTTGGAACAAATCGGTGAAGCAGTTCAAGCTCTTGAGTCTAACATGTGATTTGTCTGCCATCTTTAATTTAGTTGAAAAAATTAAAAAAAGAAAAACAATTCTCCTGACTATTTTCTCAGGGCCACTGAGCATACACAAAAGATAAAATTTGAGCTGTATAACCATTTTACCAAATTTTGATAATAGCTGAAATGAGAAAAACTGAAATATCAGCTAAAATCCTAAAAAGTAAAAAAAATATAAGTTTTTATTATCATAATCACACAAAAAACTAATCAGCACACATCCGAGGTGTGGTTATTCCTTTGAACCAAACGTGAAAAAAATTCATAAATCAGTTCAAGCTCTAGAGAGTGACATAGGATTTTGGCAGCCATCTTTGATTTTGTTGAAGAAGCTGAAAAACGCCAGAAAAAGTTACCGAGCAAATTCCCTGGGGCCAATATGCATACTGCAAATATTTAGAAATAATCCGAGTATGGGTGTATGGCTATATCACCAAATTTTGACGATGGCCAAAATGAGCAAAAAAGAAATATCCGTTAAAATACTAAAATGTAAAAAAATCAAAGTTTTTATTATCAGTTTCACACCAAAAGTTTTTCAACTCACGTCCAGGATAAGGTCTTTCCTTCAAACCAAACATGAAACAAATCGATGAAGCGGATCAAGCCTGCGCCATAGGATTTTGGCTATCTTGAATTTTGTTAAAGAAAAAAAAATTGCAAAAAAAAATTTACCAGGCAAATTCCCCAGGGCCAGTATGTATACATATTTTTATTTGGTGTACCACAAGGATCGGTTCTAGGTCCAGTGCTGTTCTCACTATATTCATCCCCTGTCTCTAAAATAGCGAGGAAATATAGTCTGTGTGTCCAGCTTTACGCGGATGACACACAACTTTACCTCTCATTCACGCCTTGTGAATGGGGAGATGCGCTCGAAAGATTCGAGGAATGCGTTAAAGAGATCAAGGTGTGGATGGTGGCAAATAAACTTCAGTTAAATGGGGATAAAACCCAGATTGTTTTGGTGAGTGCCCCACGTGCTAATTCTGGGGTCTCTGATTTGGTTCATGTCCAAATTGATGGGCATCCTATACCATTCAGTACTTCTGTTAAAAATCTCGACGTAACTTTTGATAAACATCTCAATATGGAAGCACATATTAAAGGGACTGGCCCAGGATAAAATCACCAAAAAATCGGTGATTTTAATTCGGGTTCTTAATATGACCATATGATGTAAACATGTACATAGACTAAAACTGCAAATTTTTATAATTTTTGTGTTGCGCATTCACGAGGTAAGGATAGATATAGAGACAAAATTCCTGATTTCTAATTATTGACAACCATGTCAAAAATAGGAAATGCGGGAATTTCGTCTCTATATCTAGCCTAGCTGGTGAATGCGCAGCACAAAAATTATAAAAAATTGCAGTTCTAGTCTATGTACATGTTTACATCATATGGTCATATTAAGAACCCGAAATAAAATCACCGATTTTTTGCTGATTTTAGCCTGGGCCAGTCCCTTTAAGTCTCTGTGTCGTTCATCCATGTTTCATCTTAGAAACATTTCCAATATACGTCGTTTACTTTCTCACAAAATTGCAGAACAACTCATACATGCCTGTGTAACATCCAGACTGGACTACTGTAACTCACTGTTGTCAGGACTACCATCCTCAACAATATGCCACCTCCAACGAGTTCAGAACATAGCTGCTAGAATACTAACTCGCACGAAAACATATGACCACATCACAACTATACTTTAACATCTCCATTGGCTTCCGGTAAGAGAAAGGATTATTTTCAAAATCATGCTTCTCACATACCGTGGGGTTAATGGAATGACTTATATTGAACGTATGCTGATCCAGTACAAGCCACAACGGAGTCTTAGGTCCAGTGAATCTGGTCAGCTAGTGGTACCTCATTCCAGACTGAAAGGTTACGGAGATCATGCTTTCGCAGTGGTAGCACCCACCTTATGCAATAGCCTGCCAGAACATATCCATAAAACTTGTATCCTTCAAAACATGAAAACTGAACTTTTTGTGAAAGCATTTTATAAACAATATAGACTGCGCAGTGAATTGACTGACCAAATACCAGCGCTATAGAAGTTTCATTATTATTATTATTATTATTATTAATATGTATACTGCAAATATTTGGAAATAATCCAAGTAGGGGTTTTTGAGTGAGAGCACAAACAAAATGTGGCGACGGCGGCGGCGGCAGCAGGGGGGCTGGACTCAGCAAAAACAATAATTCTCCACCACCACATAGTGGGTGGAGACTTAATTAGGATAATTAGGGTGTAATACTGGAATATTACCTGGTACCGTCGAATATGCATAGAGGCAGTCTGCCTCGATAGGTAACCTCCTGGGCGGCTCCACTGGTAGATCTGTTTTGGCGTCAGCAACATCAACTCCATGGTCGAGCATACTGCCTCGGCAAGCCTGGTAGCAAACAATTATAGGCCATTTACAAAAATATCCTCTTCCACAAAAATAGTTAATACTTAACCTTTACAACGCTGAAGTATTAATACTTAACCTTTACAACGCTAAGTATTAATACTAAACCTTTACAATGCTTAAGTATTAATACTTAACCTTTACAACGCTAAGTATTAATACTTAACCTTTACAATGCTGAAGTATTAATACTTAACCTTTACATCGCTGAAGTATTAATACTTAACTTTTACAACGCTAAGTATTAATACTTAACCTTTACAATGCTGAAGTATTAATACTTAACTTTTACAATGCTGAAGTATAAAGGTTACAACGCTGACGTATTAATACTTAACCTTTACAATGCTAAGTATTAATACTTAACCTTTACAACGCTGAAGTATTAATACTAAACCTTTACAACGCTGAAGTAATAATACTTAACTTTTACAATGCTGAAGTATTAATACTTAACCTTTATAATGCTGAAGTATTCATACTTAACCTTTACAATGCTGAAGTATTAATACTTAACCTTTACAACGCTAAGTATTAATACCTAACCTTTACAACGCTGAAGTATTAATACTTAACTTTTACAATGCTGAAGTATTAATACTTAACCTTTACAATGCTGAAGTATTAATACTTAACCTTTACAATGCTGAAGTATTAATACTTAACCTTTACAACGCTGAAGTATTAATACTTAACCTTTACATCGCTGAAGTATTAATACTTAACCTTTACAATGCTAAGTATTAATACTTAACCTTTACATCGCTGAAGTATTAATACTTAACTTTTACAACGCTAAGTAATAATACTTAACCTTTAGAATGCTGAAGTATTAATACTTAACTTTTACAATGCTGAAGTATTAATACTTAACCTTTACAACGCTGAAGTATTAATACTTAACCTTTACATCGCTGAAGTATTAATACTTAACCTTTACAACGCTGAAGTATTAATACTAAACCTTTACAACGCTGAAGTATTAATACTTAACCTTTACAACGCTAAGTATTAATACTTAACCTTCACAATGCTGAAGTATTAATACTTAACCTTTACAACGCTAAGTATTAATACTTAACCTTTACAATGCTGAAGTATTAATACTTAACCTTTACAACGCTAAGTATTAATACTTAACCTTTACAACGCTAAGTATTAATACTTAACCTTTACAATGCTGAAGTATTAATACTTAACCTTTACAACGCTAAGTATTAATACTTAATCTTTACAATGCTGAAGTATTAATACTTGACCTTTACAACGCTAAGTATTAATACTTAACCTTTACAACGCTGAAGTATTAATACTAAACCTTTACATCGCTGAAGTATTAATACTTAACCTTTACAACGCTAGGTATTAATACTTAACCATTACAATGCTGAAGTAATAATACTTAACCTTTACAACGCTAAGTATTAATACTTAACCTTTACAATGCTAAGTATTAATACTTAAGCTTTACAACACTGAAGTATTAATACTAAACCTTTACAACGCTAAGTATTAATACTAAACTTTTACAACGCTAAGTATTAATACCAAACCTTTGCAACGCTAAGTATTAATACTTAACCTTTACAACGCTGAAGTATTTTATATAAATCATGCAGACCAAAAGAGCTTAGTTAGTTTAGTTGGCTAAGTTAGCGTATTCCGCTTCTTTTGAATACCTATGTTATGGGTCTACAGCTATTAATAATATTTTACTTTTTCAGAGCTGGGATCGACTTTAGACCCCAGAATCTGATGTGTCTTATAAAGTCGGGCACCACACTGAAAGGGTTAAAGCAAGATTTTCACCCACTTTCGATTATCGTTTGAAAGCTGAAAATCTAATCAGGTCATCTCCATACTCATGGGCAACATCACATGAAAAATTGGAGAGATCCAATAATTATTTTTCAAGTTATCGAGTTAACAAGGAATTTGGTAATTAAAAAATAAAGGTGTCCGCCAAAGCCTCGTTTTTGGTTGCACGCGAAAACTGACAATGCTAACAGACTCGCAGACCCTGAAAACCTATATATATATACCAGGTTTCAACGGAATTATAAAAAAAAAAATTCCAAGTCGAAAAAAAATAATTCAGTCGCCAGGTGGCGGCCATTTTGATTATCAGTGGAAAGCTGAAAATCAAATCAGGTGATTTCCATACTCATGGGTAACTTCACGTAAAAAATTGGTAAGATCTAATAATTATTTTTCAAGTTATCGTGTTAACAAGAATTTTTTTAAATCTTTGACCTTGACTTTTGACCTTGGGCAAAAAAAGTGCCGAGAGGGGTTGAATGTTTGTAAGAATTATGCATTTACTCTGTTGCACCATGTTGGTGTAGTAGCTAAAAGAGTGTGTGCGGCGGCGGCGGCGGGGCGGTGGCGCACGAAGGGGACAACAATACCCCTTCGGCGAGGGAGGGGTAAAAACGACTATAGTCGTACTCAGCAATTTAAGGGCTATGATAATGCCATATCAATTATGAAAGGAATAATTTCCAATACCCTGCAAAGGTCCTACAAATCACCATCTATCTACGAAAAAAATGTATCATATTTTATCATAGTTTATAAAGCTACAGCGATTCCAACCTCAGTTAGTTTGAGTAATATATAGTAGCAAGTTCTATTGAATTAATTAAAACAAGACTACATAAGTCCAGGAGCTCCCGCTCCGAATTAGAATTTGATTTAAGCAATTTTGTGTAGGGTTATTAATGTAGTCCTAGGCTAGCTCAAAAATCAAGACGCAAAACAACTAGGTCTAAGAAGCCCAGTCTAAGAGTAAGATAAGAACTAGACAGTCTGTCAGAGATTGCAAACCTCCATTGAAATTAATGATCCTAATCAGTATCCCAGTAATGGTCTACCTATCTGGCACGGTTTACCCGATATCAGGCCAATCGAGGTAACTAATAGCTGATTTACGGTCATTTTGAATTCGATATAAACTAGTTAAAAACTTAGGGTGCATCCTCCCCCGAAACCTCAAATTTTGTTTTATAGTAATGAACTAACATCTAACACAGTTTGCAAAATATTGGGCATGTGAAAGTAAATAATGGCCGATAGGGGGCCATTTTGAATTTGATCGAGTCAGAATTTTTCAAGATGCATCCTCAGCTGAAATCTCACATTTCATTCTATAGTAATCGTCTAGCTATCTAGCACAGTTTACCAAATATCGGCCATGTGAAAGTGAATATTGGCTGATAAGCGGCCATTTTGAATTTTATCAAATCGAAATTTTTTCAAGATGCATCCTCTCCTGAAATCACACATTTTGTTTTATAGTAATGGTCTAGCCATCTAGCACGGTTTACCAGATAACGGCCATGTGAAAGTGAATAATGGCCGATTGGCGGCCATTTTAAACTTGGACGAGTTGAATTTTTTCAAAATGCATCCTCTCCTGAAACCTTACAATTTGTTTTATAGTAATGGTGTAGATATCTTGAGCGATTTTTATGATATTCCACAATATCAGGCCTGTCGAGGTGAATAATGGCCGATAGGCGGCCATTTTGAATTTTATCAACTTGAAATTTTTCAGGATGCATTCTCTCCTGAAACCTTACAATTTATTTGAAATTTATGGTGTAACTATCTTAAGCGGTTTTCATGATATTCCGCAATATCAGGCCTGTCGAGGTGAATATTGGCCGATAGGCGGTCATTTTTAATTTTATCGACTTGAAATTTTTCAAGATGCATCCTCTCCTGAAACCTCACAATTTGTTTTATAGTAATGGTGTAGCTATCTTGAGCGGTTTTCATGATATTCTGCAAAATCTTTCAGTCGGATTTACCGATGTTATAAATTAGGTCAAAGTGCTGGGTCAACTTCAAGGTCCAAAAACCTGAAAAGGCACAACTAGGGACCTTAGAGAACATGTATGTGCAATATGACTGTCATCGGTTCAGTACTTTTCGAGATCTGCTCCGAAAACGAAGTGCGCGTCAAAACGTCTAAAACGGCTAAGTTAGCGTATTCCGCTTCCTTTGAATACCTATGTTATGGGTCTACAGCTATTAATAATATTTTACTTTTTCAGAGCTGGGATCGACTTTAGACCCCAGAATCTGATGTGTCTTATAAAGTCGGGCACCACACTGAAAGGGTTAAAGCAAGATTTTCACCCACTTTCGATTATTGTTTGAAAGCTGAAAATCTAATCAGGTCATCTCCATACTCATGGGCAACATCACATGAAAAATTGGAGAGATCCAATAATTATTTTTCAAGTTATCGAGTTAACAAGGAATTTGGTAATTTAAAAATAAAGATGTCCGCCAAAGCCTCGTTTTTGGTTGCACGCGAAAACTGACAATGCCAACAGACTCGCAGACCCTGAAAACCTATATATATATACCAGGTTTCAACAGTATTATAAATAAAAAAAATTCCAAGTCGAAAAAAAATAATTCAGTCGCCAGGTGGCGGCCATTCTGATTATCAGTGGAAAGCTGAAAATCAAATCAGGTGATTTCCATACTCATGGGTAACTTCACGTAAAAAATTGGGGAGATCTAATAATTATTTTTCAAGTTATCGTGTTAACAAGAATTTTTTTAAATCTTTGACCTAGACTTTTGACCTTAGGCAAAAAAAGTGCAGAGAGGGGTTGAATGTTTGTAAGAATTATGCATTTACTCTGTTGCACCATGTTGGTGTAGTAGCTAAAAGAGTGTGTGCGGCGGCGGGGGCGGAGACGGTGGCGCACGAAGGGGACGACAATACCCCTTCGGCGAGGGAGGGGTAAAAACGACTATAGTCGTACTCAGCAATTTAAGGGCTATGATAATGCCATATCAATTATGAAAGGAATAATTTCCAATACCCTGCAAAGGTCCTACAAATCACCATCTATCTACGAAAAAAATGTATCCTATTTTATCATAGTTTATAAAGCTACAGCGATTCCAACCTCAGTTAGTTTGAGTAATATATAGTAGCAAGTTCTATTGAATTAATTAAAACAAGACTACATAAGTCCAGGAGCTCCCGCTCCGAATTAGAATTTGATTTAAGCAATTTCGTGTAGGGTTATTAATGTAGTCCTAGGCTAGCTCAAAAATCAAGACGCAAAACAACTAGGTCTAAGAAGCCCAGTCTAAGAGTAAGATAAGAACTAGACAGTCTGTCAGAGATTGCAAACCTCCATTGAAATTAATGATCCTAATCAGTATCCCAGTAATGGTCTACCTATCTGGCACGGTTTACCCGATATCAGGCCAATGGAGGTAACTAATAGCTGATTTACGGTCATTTTAAATTCGATATAAACTAGTTAAAAACTTAGGGTGCATCCTCCCCCGAAACCTCAAATTTTGTTTTATAGTAATGAACTAACATCTAACACAGTTTGCAAAATATTGGGCATGTGAAAGTAAATAATGGCCGATAGGGGGCCATTTTGAATTTGATCGAGTCAGAATTTTCCAAGATGCATCCTCAGCTGAAATCTCACATTTCATTCTATAGTAATCGTCTAGCTATCTAGCACAGTTTATCAAATATCGGCCATGTGAAAGTGAATAATGGCCTAAAGGCGGCCATTTTGAATTTGATCAAGTCGAAATTTTCCAAGATGCATCCTCAGCTGAAATCTCACATTTCATTCTATAGTAATGGTCTAGCCATCTAGCACGGTTTACCAAATATCGCCCATGTGAAAGTGAATAATGGCCGATGTTTTATAGTAATGGTCTAGCCATCTGGTACGGTTACCAAATAACAGCTATGTGAAAGTGAATAATGGCCGATAGGCGGCCATTTTGAATTTGATCGAGTCAATTTTTTTCAAGATGCATCCTCTCTTGTAATCTCACATTTTGTTTTATAGTAATGGTCCAGCTATCTAACACGGTTTACCAAATATCAGCAATGTGAAAGTAAATAGTGGCCGATAGGCGGCCATTTTGAATTCGATTGAGTCGAAAGTTTTTAAAAGGCATCCTCTCCCGAACATCACATTTTGTTATATAGTTATGGTCTAGCTATCTAGCATGGTTTATCTGATATCAGGCCTATCGAGAAAAATAATGCTGATTGTCGGCCATTTTGAATTCTTAAGTTAAAAATTTTCAGGGTGCATCCTCCCCGGAAAACTCACACTTTGTTTTATAGTAATCAGGTAATGGTCTAGCCATCTAGCACGGTTTACCAAATATCAGCCATGTGAAAATGAATAATGGCCGAAAAGGCGGCCATTTTGAATTTGATCAAGTCGAATTTTTTCAAGATGCATCCTCATCTGAAATCTCACATTTCGTTTTCTAGTAATGGTCTAGCCATCTAGCACGGTTGACCAAATATCGGCCATGTGAAAGTGAATATTGGCTGATAAGCGGCCATTTTGAATTTTATCAACTCGAATTTTTTCAAGATGCATCCTCTCCTGAAATCACACATTTTGTTTTATAGTAATGGTCTAGCCATCTAGCACGGTTTACCAAATAACGGCCATGTGAAAGTGAATAATGGCCGATTGGCGGCCATTTTGAACTTGGACGAGTTGAATTTTTTCAAAATGCATCCTCTCCTGAAACCTTACAATTTGTTTTATAGTAATGGTGTAGATATCTTGAGCGATTTTTATGATATTCCACAATATCAGGCCTGTCGAGGTGAATAATGGCCGATAGGCGGCCATTTTGAATTTTATCAACTTGAAATTTTTCAAGATGCATTCTCTCCTGAAACCTTACAATTTATTTGAAATTAATGGTGTAACTATCTTAAGCGGTTTTCATGATATTCCGCAATATCAGGCCTGTCGAGGTGAATAATGGCCGATAGGCGGTCATTTTTAATTTTATCGACTTGAAATTTTTCAAGATGCATCCTCTCCTGAAACCTCACAATTTGTTTCATAGTAATGGTGTAGCTATCTGGAGCGGTTTTCATGATATTCCGCAAAATCTTTCAGTCGGATTTACCGATGTTATAAATTAGGTCCGAAAACGAAGTGCGCGTCAAAACGTCTAAATAGGTCATAGTTCTGAACCAGAAGTAGGTCAAAGTTCAAAGACCCCAAAAGGCACAACTAGACCCCCTAGGGGTGTTGTGTGTAAAATTTGAAGACAATCGGACAAGTACTTTCAGAGATATGCTCCGGAAACGAATTGTTTACGGACGGCCCAACGCCGTAACATCATCATTTTCTCCTCTGCGACCTTATTGAATTCAGATAAAAAATATTTTAACCTGTCCATTATCCACCTGGAAGTAACCCACATACCAAAAATTGTTATCCTAGCTTATTTTCTTATTTTCTTAAGTTATAGGCAAAAGAAGAGGCAAAAAAGTCTGTAAGGATAAGGTCTGTAAACTCTTACCTGGACAAAAAACACTTTTGGCTTTCCAATGAGTGATGGGCATTTATCACCCTTGAGAGGGTCAAATAGTATCTTAAGTTCCATGATGCGGTCCGTGCCGTAGACATACCCCTCGTCTCCGTGACTTAGAATAGCACAGCCAAACATATCACTCTCACTGTGGTCATGTCTTCCCCCAGCTGTTAGATATACACATATAAAAGCCAAGTAGTCATTAAGAACTATACATTATCAAATAGTAACCCTTTGACTGTTAGTGACGCATCATCTATCATGTTGTGAATAAAAATAGTTCAATAAAATATCACAACCCTTTACACCGCTAAGAACGACTATAGTTGTTGGTAATTTGTTTTATTAGCTGCTCAAATCTCTGTTTTTTGTGAATGAAATGAGTGTTAAACATCTAGATTTTCAAATGTTTGGTTTCAAATCAATAAGGGTAATTTTTATCCACTTGAAAATGCGGGTCGCTTCATCGAGACACAACTTCAAGCGAGTGGAATTTAAATGATCTAATTTAGCACTTCAAAGGTTACGCTACTCAGACCGTATTTAACCTTCAAGCTAATTTTAGACTAAATAAGCATGATAAGATAAACTAAAATAATGTGCAACCTATCTTGTTGTAGATGCTCAGTTAATTAAATAATTCAAATTGGGAGATGTCGATTTTTCATAAATAATATACAAAATATTGATTTGAACTGGAAATTACGTTGGCAATTTCAATTTCCAAAGGATTTTTTTCAATTTGAAATCATCATAAATGTCTCAGTTAGCTCTTTCCGCTTCAATTGAATGCCTATGTTATGGGTTTACGGCCATAATAAATATTCTAATTTTTTCAGTGCGAGGACCGTCTTTATACTTTGACCAGATTTTCACTTATAAGGATGATCCCCGTCTTTATACATTAACCAGATTTTCACTTATAGATGGTCCGTCCCCGCACTGATAAGGTTAAATTATGATACAAAATTACACAGTATATTGAGAAATCAAGTTAAAGGCTCCTCGTAACAAAAACTCCTACATGGCGAATGTAGTTGTTCACATTTCAGCTTAGTACTGGTAATAAAATCACTGCAAAGGTTATTCAAAAAGTGGCAGGTGAGGTTTTTACAATGCTAGGCACGACAATGTGGCAGGTGAGGTTTTTACAATGCTAGGCACGACAATGTGGCAGGTGAGGTTTTTACAATGCTAGACACGACAATGGTAATTTGTAATTTGTTTCATTAGCCAATCAAATTACTGTTAGTAGGAATGAAATAAGTGTTTAAACATTTATTTATAAATAAATAAATGTATATATATATAATATATATATATAATAAATTTACTATTGCTTTATCTCAAATTAAACAAATGTGATCATTTTCACTCATCTTGAAGTTGTGGTTAGCGGTAACAAGACAAAAGGTCAAATGGCTGAAAATGTAAATAAGATAACTTAGTGGTGTAAAGGTCACAATTCTACTCACCTTCTAGCATAATGTCAAACATCTGTTGACATATTTGGTCATGGAACATATAAAGGTCACAATTCTACTCACCTTCTAGCATAATGTCAAACATCTGTTGACATATTTGGTCATGGGACATATAAAGGTCACAATTCTACTCACCTTCTAGCATAATGTCAAACATCTGCTGACATGTTTAGGTATGGAACATATAAAGGTCACAATTCTACTCACCTTCTAGCATAATGTCAAGGTCACAAATCTACTCACCTTCCAGCATAATGTCAAGCATCTGTTGACATGTTTGGTCATGGAACATATGACACTTGAAACCAAGGCCGGTGAACACTTGTAGCAGATTAGCTGCATCCAAATCAGTTCCCGTTCTTTCTCCCATCTTGGTTTTTGGGTTGAACCTTCTGTTGTTGATTATTATAAATAATCCTCGTTTCTTATGGTTCATCGAGTAGACATACGGATCTGCTACACCCGTCTCCATTAAAACACCAGATGTAGGTTTTCTAAAATATAAATGAAAACCATGAAACAATATCTGCTTTGGTGAATTAACTCGATATACATGATATATGAGACC
Organism: Flabesymbios commensalis; assembly: GCA_964017125.1. Classification (NCBI taxonomy): domain Eukaryota; kingdom Metazoa; phylum Annelida; class Polychaeta; order Terebellida; family Flabelligeridae; genus Flabesymbios; species Flabesymbios commensalis. The sequence goes on along the minus strand of OZ024904.1, from coordinate 105,368,884 downwards.
TACAATACAGTCGCACATAAAGTTTCATCCCCCAGTCTCTATGTAGAAACGTCTTGGTGAGGGTGCTGTAGTGTGAAGAATAAAATCTCCAGAGGATTGATTTTATCAAAAATATATACTTTTTCTGAAGTAGAAAACAAAATAATATAGGATTTATTCAATAAAACACTATTTGTTATGTTTGGCATTTCTTCACTTCAGAAAAATGAATGTGATTGCTTTGTGCAGATTTTACATCAGCATGGTTATACAGAATCTGCTATCTTATACATTAAGGCTTGTAGCAAGGTATTGTGTACACATGTGCCTTATTCTATAGAAATGCTGTTAATTGCAATAACAACAGTGTCTCAGATCTAATTATAACTGTTATATCATACAGAATCAATACCAACAGTGTCTCAGATCTAATTATAACTGTTATATCATACAGAATTATACAATACCAGCAGTGTCTCCAATCTAATTATAACTGTTATATCATACAGAATCAATACCAGCAGTGTCTCCAATCTAATTATAACTGTTATATCATACAGAATCAATACCAACAGTGTCTCAGATCTAATTATAACTGTTATATCATACAGAATCAATACCAACAGTGTCTCAGATCTAATTATAACTGTTATATCATACAGAATTATACAATACCAGCAGTGTCTCCAATCTAATTATAACTGTTATATCATACAGAATCAATACCAGCAGTGTCTCCAATCTAATTATAACTGTTATATCATACAGAATCAATACCAACAGTGTCTCAGATCTAATTATAACTGTTATATCATACAGAATTATACAATACCAGCAGTGTCTCCAATCTAATTATAACTGTTATATCATACAGAATCAATACCAGCAGTGTCTCCAATCTAATTATAACTGTTATATCATACAGAATCAATACCAGCAGTGTCTCCAATCTAATTATAACTGTTATATCATACAGAATTATACAATACCAGCAGTGTCTCAGATCCGATTATAACTATTATATCATACAAAATTATACAATACCAACAGTGTCTCAGATCTAATTATAACTGTTCTATCATACAGAATCAATAACAACAGTGTCTCAGATCTAATTATCAGTGTTTCATCTAGCCATTTCTAACATGGCTATGTTGCCTTTTGTGAGCGCCATGTTGCCCTTCTGGTCCGCCATGTTGCCCTTCAGGTGCGCCATGTTGCCCTTCTAATATTCAGACAGTTAAGTGCCTCATTGAACTATTGTTACGTCATATTTAATCCACGCAGGCCACTGTAACAGTGGAAAGCACCCCGATCACTGATGTCTCGCGTTCACACCTATGACACAATACCTGATAAAGGCTTGTGTACATAGTGTTTATACCCTTAATTGGGGAGGGTGGGTGTTGGAAATGCCCAAGCGAGTCAACTGGGTGCCCGGCGGGCATGATAAGGTGCCCCCAATGATCGGTGGCGCCATGCCCCTTCTGAATCCTAGATGAAACACTGATTATAACTGTTATATCATACAGAATTATTAGCAAATGGTGTATTTCGAGGTGAAAAATAGCTCTATTTTCAAAAATGTGTAATTTTTCATCACAAACTCAATCACAGTAGTTTATAGTGACATAAATTTGCTAGTTATGAGTCTTAAAGTTAATTTCACAAATGTGTGTAAAATGTGTTTTTTTTTCGCTATTTTTCACAAGATGACATACTAATTACTTAGAGAAAGGGTAATTTCACTTTTCACCTTGTTTTCAAGTATTATTAGAGCTGCTCTGTAAAATATCACACACTATGAATTAAATTATAGTAACTCAGTCACAATAGCATTTTAAAACATTTACCCCCAGTACAGGTATTATTGCATTGGTTCAGTAAAAAACATGTACACACACATTCATCTGACCTCCAAAAATGTTAGTCAGTCACATATTACATTTATAGGCCTACAAAAATTTGTGTGTCAATTGTTTATTTCATACTTTACCCAGATAACACTTGTTTCAGTGCACAATTTTTTTCTAAATTGATAGATACTAACAAAATGTTTTTTAATTAAAATGTTTTAAACGATTATCCCTACTTAGTATTCTCAATGTTATATATACATTAGATAATCTTAGATATCCTTTTGACTATGCAGGGCTCTTCGTTTCAACAGGGGGTCTCATGACCCTGTGAGCTCTAGTACACACAACTTTTGGGGGGCAGGGGGGAGGAGGGCTGTAGATTCTAATACACACAGCTTTTAAGGGGTTCTAATACACACACCTTTTGGGGGATTCTAGTACACGCAGCTTTTGGGGGATTCTAGTACACACAGCTTTTGGGGGCTCTAGTACACACAGCTTTTTTTTTTTGGGGGGGGAGGGGGGGTTATAATACACACACCTTTTGGGAGGTTTTATTACACAAGATTTTGGGGGGTTTTAATACACACAACTTTTGGAGGGTTCTAATACACACAGCTTTAGGGGGGTTTTAATACACACAACTTTTGGAGGGTTTTATTACACACAACTTTTGGGGGGTTTTGATACACACAACTTTTGGAGGGTTCTAAAACACAGCTTTTGGAGGGTTTTAATACACACAACTTTTGGAGGGTTTTAATACACACAACTTTTGGAGGGTTCTAATACACACAGCTTTTGGGGAGGGGTTTTAATACACACAGCTTTTGGGGAGGGGTTCTAATACACACACGTTTTCGGAAGGTTTTAATACACAAAGCTTTTGGGGGTTCTAGTGCACACAGCTTTTGGGGGGTTCTAATACACACAGCTTTTTTTTTTTTGGGGGGGGAGGAACTCTTGTACACACAGCTTTTTGGGGTTCTTGTACTGTAAACAGATTTTGGCGGGTTCTTGTACAAACAGCTTTTGGGGGGTTCTTGTACACACAGCTTTTGGGGGTTCTTGTACACACAGCATTTGGGGGGTTCTTTAACACACAGCTTTTGGGGTTTTTTGTACACACAGCTTTCGGGGGTTCTTGTACACACAGCTTTTGGGGGGTTCCTATACACACAACTTTTGGGGGTTTTTTGTACACACAGCTTTGGGGGGGTTCTTGTACAGACAGCTGTTGGTGGTTTCTTATACACACATCATTTGGGGGGTTCTTTAACACACAGCTTTTCGGGGGGTTCTTGTACACACAGCTTTTGGGGGTTCTTGTACACACAGCTTTTGGCTGTTCTTATACACACAGCTTTTGGGGGGTTCTTGTACACACAGCTTTTGGGGGGTTCTTGTACAGACAGCTTCTGGTGGGTTCTTGTACACACATTTTTGGGGGTTCTAGTACAAACAGCTTTTGGGGGGTTCTTGTCCACACAGCATTTGGTGGGTTCCTGTCCAAACAACTTTTGGGGGTTCTCATACACACCGCTTTTGGGGGGTTCTTGTACACACAGCTTTTGGGCGGTATTTGTACACACAGCTTTAGGGGGTTCTTGTACACACAGCTTTTGGCAGTTCTTGTACACACAACTTTTGGTGGGTTCTAGTACACACAGCTTTTGGGGTTCTTGTACACACAGCTTTTGAAGAGTTCTAGTACACACAGCTTTTGGGGTGTACTACTTGTACACACAGCTTTTGAGGAGTTTTTAGCACACACAGCTTTTCGGGTGCATTACTTGTACACACAGCTTTTGGGGGGTTCTAGAACACAAAGCTTTTGGGGGGCTCTAGTTCGGACAGCTTTCGCTAATTAGCGAACACTAGTTTATATTTTGTGGTGTAAATTTACATGCCATATTTGCGGTTCTCATAAGTTGTTGCTTTGTCCTGTGTGATTTACTGGGGTAAACAAAAAAGTAAAATACTAAAAAGACAATTAAAAATGCATCCTACACAATAGATGGGGCATCACCTCCTCCATGTTTCATTTTACCGTCCACTATGTCATGTTCACTATCACTCTGAAAGGTCTCGATGTCTCTTATCTCTGCCATTCTGATGTACTATTTTTAACTGTCTGCAACATAGAAGAACAAACAATCTAAGACGACAAAAAAATGTTTTGCATGGTGATAATCTTGAAGTTGGCCAAAAAAATATATATAGTATAATGTTTTACTATTATTTGAACTCTTTGAGTGTTAATCACCAACCAGCTAACACCAATTTGTGGATCGCATCCTCAATATTTTTATTGTGGGTATCTACGGAATCGGTTGGAATTAATAATTGATGATTGGTTGCAATGATGATAACAGATAGCAAATCATTTGGATGGAGATTTTATAACTTAGGCACACCTATTTGTATAATTATGTTTATTAAAATGAAAAATAATGGCAAGACAGGTGGCAAGACAGTTGAATGCGCAACATTTAATATCATCCAGGGATGTGTTTCTCAACAACATGGGCATGACGTCATTTTTGACGTCATTTTTTGGATTTCCCTATTCGGCTTGGTGTACGAATGCGGCAAAAATCGCTTCATGAAGCGATCGAAATAGATGTATCCTATTCGTATTCCATATGCCTTATCCGTGTACATTGATAATTACATGAAGATATTTTTGTCGTATGCCGTATACTGGATGCTGTTTGTCGGATGCCGTACCTTGTAAATGCTGCTGTATGCTTCGCCAGAGGCGTGATTGTGTTGAGCGAAGCGCTGCTTCACATGCTATCACGTGACGGCTCGCAGAGCATTGATTCGTTTAGACACGAATCACACAAACGAATTGGATTATATTGTGGATACAAAGTGGGGTGAACTTCTCTGAGTCAAACTCTAGATTTCCACTATATATATCAGGGCTCGTCAAATTTCTAGAATGGTTGGTAGCCCGCTGGGCTACCAACATAAAAGTTTGGTAGCCCCAAATGCATATCGGTAGCCCAGATAAAAGTGTTGCTCTCAAAGTCAGATATTAAAGTGGAGGGTATGAGGCACCCTCTCTCATGATAGGTTGGGGTCTGGTGGATTTCAAGTATCATGATTGGTAAACTGAAAGAATCTAATTTGTATAATTATTTAGAGCCTATAGCTTAGGCTGCTATATTGTATATAATAGACTAGCCTTATTTTTTCAAAGCATTTAATTATTTAGATTTATAAGCATGTCCATTTAGAAGTTTGTTTGTCGTAATTCAATAAAAATATCTTGTTATCACCAAGATCACATGATTATTCCACATATTGTGTGTGGGTTGTCTTTAAAAAATATATGCAAGTTAATTGCCACTCCCAGCATATGAAAATGTTGTTCAAACTTCAATTTTGTTGAGAGAGGTGACAACCAGGAAAACCCACAATAAAACTACTACCCAGCCTACTGGTAGGCCTATATGTAGTAGGGCTAACCAGTAGGCCTAAGTGACAGTCTTTGAATGACCACGTCCACGTGGGACAATGTGTTTACTGTAGATTACTGTAGTGTAGCGCTAAGCAGTTTCATGTAGGCCTACACATCACCTGGTAATTTAAAAATGAGGGCAAGGTGGGCTACGTTTAAGAAAACGTACAGTCCCGTATGAATTGGGAAAGCAATCAGCTCTCTGCTGATCAAGACGTGCGTGTATGGCGCGCCGGAATGTGGCGTTGTGCTAGTTTTGTGACCACCCTCCCCGCGTCTATTTCCCGTTTGCGATGCGATATCACTTATGGATGGGAGGAGAATAGTATCTGACTTACTTCCCCAAAGTTCCCCATTCATAAAATTTTATTTTGTAGCTATTTATCTTGACATAAATTATACACATTATTCTGATATCCGTTGTTTATAGGAATAATTGATATACTTCTAAGTTCTACTGCTCCAAATTTAATTTCTCTCCGATATTATTATAATTAGGTAGTCTGCTTGACACAGCCTCACAGGTCAAAGGACTTGCAAATATTGACCAACGGCGTTTTCGAAATAACTTAATTTATGCAACCGAGTCGGATCGTTATTTCCGGGAAAAACAAGATGGCGGAACTCAGAATTCAAGGAATCTCAACATGAACAATGGTAGAATCGTGTACAAATATGAACGTTCTGACAGAGATAGATCGATTTAAACTAGAGCAAATGAAAGAATATAGTCTTAAGAATATACCACATAATTTTCAAAAACATCCGACAAGAAAAAACGCTAATAGCAAACCAATATCAAAGTGTTGTTTTCCTTAAATAAACGGATGCACGGCGGCGCACAACGTCGTAATTACGCTGGCATTGCTACTGGAAGTGGTAGCCCGCCGGGCTCTGGCTGTCACCGTTGTGGTAGCCCCCCCAAGCTCAACTGGTAGCCCCGGGCTACCGGGCACCCAATTTGACGAGGCCTGTATAATATACTGTCTATATATACTCCTGGTTTATGCCCACTTCAATGTTGAACATCCATTCAAATGGGCCTAAACCAGGAGTATATATATACTCCTAGTTTAGGCCCATTTCAATGTTAATCTTCCATTGAAATCGGCCTAAAGCAGGATTATAATATAAGAACGAATCCCTATTATAGATATATGGATAGTTTAACATTAGTCACCAGGTGACGACACCGTCATGAGACGCCATAAAACTGGTGAGTCTAAACCAGGAGAATGCCGAAAAAAATACATGTTTTTTTTGTTAATGCGCGGCCTAAATCTAATGCGCACCCTCATCTAAAACAGAGAAAAAACATAATGGCCTAAAGGTATGCGCCCCGGCCATTAACACACGCTGTGTTACGAGTGTAGGCCTAGGCCTACAGTCTGTTTTACCAGATCCTGGGAGTAGCTTTTTTTCAATTTAGCCTACTTGATCGCTGTTTAAAAATTTTCAACAAAATTTTTCTCAGATAATTTTTTCATCCTCCCCCAGCATCCCTGAAAATTTGGTTGATTTTTTGGGGTATTATCGAAGTTGGACAATTTGGCACGTAATAAATTTTTAAAATCACATCTCTCTTTAACATCATTACCGTGAAAAAAGAATTCTATTAACGTCACATGCCAAATGTACGCTAACTTACAAAATACACAGCAAAATTCCACAAAATTTTCAGCGATGTTAGGGGGAGATAAATAAAATGATCCGAGAAAAATTTTGTTGTTTGTTTGTTTGTTGTTTGTTTGTTTGTTTAGGTTAGCTAGCCCGCATGCAGGCTGCCCGGGCCTTCCGACAATTATCGATCGATCACAATCCCGCCTTTAGTCCAGTTGCTTTTTACTCGGAGCTGTGTATCACTAAGCCGGTGGGCCACATCAAGAGCCGAATTCAGTGCTCACAGACTTCCTTTGTACATCCACGGCAGCTAAAGCAACCATAGAACCCAATGGTGATCATGTGCATAGATGACGAGACTTTCCGCTTAAGACACCTTCTCATATACACAGGTTCCACACTGGAGAACTGGCGGAAGGATCAGCCCAACAGTCCACAGGTCCGTCTCAGGTGGCAGTCAGGCAGTTAGGCAGTCGAACTTCATTATAAGCAAAACGGCATGGGGATGAATGAATAGGAACCAACAAGTGTCTGCCAGAATAGATTCACCATAGCGGTATGACAAGCTTGAAGGAAATCACCATGCATACATCTCAAGACCGGCCATGATGAAGAAAACGGGAATCAACAAGTGTCTGCCAGAATAGATTCACCATAGCGGTATGACAAGCTTAAATTGATTCCCGCGCATACATCCCTGTGAAACTACTTAGACCCACTGCCCTCCCTGTGGAACTTCTACGACCCGCTGCCCTCCCTGCGCAACTAGTAAGACCCGCTGCCCTCCCTGGGGAACTTTTACGACCCGTTGCACTCCTTGAAAAATACTTATAGTCTTATAATAATAGGCGGGCGTAATAGAAATGATAGGGTAACGTTAGTAGCCTAGGTTTACAAAAACAAAACGACAATTTAAATTAGTTGCGTCTGGCTCTTGCAATTGACAATAGGTGTGAAAAGCAACACACGTGTGACTTAAGATCGCGACTCCTATCACCACTTGTGAGCTGAGATCGAAAAACGGAGGGAAGAAACCTGCACAAACAAAGAGAAAACAATCTACAAAAACAACAACAGTCAACAAGAAACAAAATATAAAGATATTGCAATTGTTCATAATAGTACATTCACTCATTGACATTGATTGGTTATTTATTGTATATATATATATATATTTCTGTATCATAAACAAACTGCTGCAATGACATCAAGCATATCAATACATTGTATAATATATCAATTGATACATTACAACTATTATATTATAATATTATGCTTTGATAATAAATAATTGAATATACATGTTATACATAATAATCTTCTGTGTTTTTTCTGCTAACTTCACTTATGCCACTCATAGCACCACCTGGTGACTGTCAGTTAATGACTCTCGTTTCTAGGTTGGGTGTTTGGTTTGACCAAGATTCAATCTAATTACGTTTTCTACATATCTTGTCTTTAATTTCGAATATATCTGACACAATATATCATAAAGTACGATAATGAGATCAATAAAAACACAGTACTATTGAATATAATTAACGTTATTGTTACTATTATTTTGGGCCAGTTGGGTTGATTCAAGTCGGCTTGGGTTGGTTTGGGTCGGTTGGGGTATAAAGTCCTACCCAGTGTGTTCAGAAATCAGAATTGACTGAGAAATCGATGAAAAACATGCGCTAGACCTAGGTCCTAGACACTAACTGTTACATTTTCACCAAAATAATTGTGGGCGAGGGTAGTCTATATCTAGTTTACAATTACATGATTTATTCGACAATAATGAATTTACAATAATTATAATGAATAATCAGATAAATATTGAGCTGATGAGGTAAGCTTCTTACATTTTGTAAACAAACCTATTTACAATGGTGCCGAAATAGACATGTGGAGTTTTCCATACATTTGAGCAAGACGTTCGCCCCCGATTCATTCACTGATTCATGATAGGAGTGGGGTCTTTCGCCCCCGACCGAGGTAATCAATAAATCCAATCAGTAAGCTATAACTAGGTAAACCAGGATCATGTTGGAACTGCAATAAAATGGCCATTTCATCAGGTCGGTTGTATTCGTGGAAAGTTGTTTTTGATTCCATAAATACAGTGTGAACAACGATATTACGCTTCACTAATTTTAAAAAGACCCCTAGCATTTTTAGCATTGATTCAACAATAAAAAGAAGAAACCTCAATCTTAGAAAGTCTCTTTAGGGGCCGTTCAACAATTACGTAACGCCTAAAGGGGGGCGGGGGGTTAAGCGATGCGTTACGGATCTAAGTCAACAAAACGTTAAAAAGCGTTACGAAGGAGGAAGGGGGTCCATAATCTCTCAAAAAAGCGTTACTTAATTGCTGAACAGTCCCTTTTCACATAAGCCAAAATGATATTGTATTGATCATCGCGAGAATTTTGTCACAGTGTGGTGTTAGCTCTAAGATGTTTATAGGCCTGATTGTGCCCACCACGTGTTCTTCTGTCATCTGGGATTAAAAGATCATTGATAGGAATTTCGACATTTGCAGTGCAGTGCAGACATTTATTAACAGTGGATAGAGGGTACAAGTGGTATACATGTAGGTCTATAGTTAACGTTTAGTTAACGTTTGAACCAATTTAAAAATACGAGGTTCTGAGGATTTGAATGATCCGAGGATAGACACGACACGCTGGTTTAGTATTAGTCAATTATTTACAACATGCAGTAAGCCCCTAAATGATAATTAAGATATCCAATTCTGAATTGATTTGCGTGCTGTGTTTATTATTGAATAGTCTATATAGGCCTACATATTAGTCTATATAGGTTACACAGTGTTCATAATACCTTTTACAGTAATAAAATTGTTATTGAATGAAATTATTATTAATATGCGCGGATCTAGAGGGGGTGGTGCACGCCCACCCTTTCTGCTGTAAATTCTTTAAAAAGTCCCCTCAATTGGCCTAAATATGTAAAAACAAAATTTGGGCTAGCTCCCGAACCCCACATGCCCGTTTTATTTAAATACTAAATCTACTCCTGGTTAGGCCCTACCTTATATGCTATTCAACTCTAATAGATTAAAATGCTTTGTGGTAGATGCTTACAATTAGGCCCACTAGTGACAGTAATTGTTATGTAATAATTCCATATTAAATAAATCATTTTAGAAAAAAATATTTCAGAAAATATTCAGAAAAAAATAAGCAGCGTAAGGGTTAATAAAAAAATCAATTTGGGAAATACTAGCTGTAGATCTGGTAATTTTCTCGTGTTTAGATTTTCGAAAATGTATGATTTGGGGAATTTAAATGAAATCTATAATTCGCGAATTATCAATTTCTATGTTGTTTTATTGTAGTTCTAGCATATATTTAGAAAGAGTAAAATTTTGGTTACACGGAAATATCCCCCCGTTCCCTTGAATATTAAAAAAAAATATGAACAGGTATGTTGCATACGCAATTTATGTATGGCTGTTATAAAACACAATGCCATACTGCCAATAGTCAACGAAGCTTGGTTATCTCAATGTGGCTGTAACATGGTGAATTCATGACAGTAGGCCTATGCCCACGGATCTACGATGGCAATTTCTTTGACGCCATGGATACATTACTTTCACCTTTATATATTTTATAATATTATTTGATAATATTTTATAATTTTTATTTTATAGTGTGACTGTGCGCTGCGTTCGGCTGGAGAAGGGTATGCTACAGGCTTGTTGATTGAGCGGCGAATACATTGCTTTAATCATAGTATTGAAGCTGCACAGCCCGGGGACCGAATTACTGACCATGAAATCATGATGCCTGAGCGCTACCAGTTGAGCCAAAGAGTCACATCAATGAACACAGTGGTAAAAAATCTTTGTCGCGCACACATGGCTAAACCTATTTTCTTTTCCATATTGTGATATTATATAATGATATTGTAGCCTTTATTCACACCTGAATTGAGACGCTTGTTACACACCACCTGATGAAGCGGAACAAACCAGCACTTGTACAGCTGGACCAAGCCAAAACTATATTTCTTAAACCAGTCTTGCAGTCGCTGTGATTTCATATTAACTATTCGAAGTAACACATATATTTTACTAAATAAATGTCATACATAGATGAAGGCTACAGTAGCCTACCAACTGAAATATTTACATTATTGAAGCCATATATTTGTCTACATATTTGTTTAACTTACAATAAATGTAGTTACGTCTGCTAGTGTATTAATATTTTTTTTAAATTAGATTCTGCAGAGTTTGACCAACCCACACCTTTATTTATGCCATCAGCCTCGCAGTCCTCGTATATTACCATAGACTCCAGAAGTTGGTGATATATATAATGAATGTATAGAGTATGTTATGTGCTTATCATCGTTTTTTCGTTTTATTTTCCAATTGACAAAAGTATTGGTTGGTCCAGCTGCACATAAATTTAAATTGTCATCGCTATTTATGCACAACTGGACCCCAGCGTATTCAAAGTAGAGTTGCTCGAAACTAAAATCATCCGATGGTTGAGAAATTTTTAACGGAGAAAGTGGCTGTTATTAAAACAAGATATTTTCATCATTCGCTTTCTTGAATGTATATGTCTTAATGTTCGACTGTATTTATTTTAAAAGCAAATCATTGTCGTTGGTCCAGTTGTGCATACAACTGTCCATTTGTGCATTTATTGATATCACAAGATTGTTAGACTGTAAGTGTGAGGTACAGAACAGAATGATTTGAACGACCATTGGCTAGTCTATATATATATTAGTCAATATGGATTTAAATTCAGAATTAGGCCAGGCCAATGTCATTGCTGAAGAATGTTAAGTTCAGTAGGGCTTGAATAATTATAAAGCGTTTTTTGTGATTATCAAGTCCTGACATGAAGATTTTATTTCTCGGAGATGTCCATCATTAATTTCATGCAACGTGTTCACGTCCACATTTTTAGGTTTTTGTTAGCAACTGTACCTTATAATTATGAAAATGTTTTTTCGGGAGATCTGGAATACGGTTTTAATATATAGAGTACTTTCTATAGGCCTATGTTTATATGACTAAAACTACTGAAAATTTAGAAGGCAGTGGATTATTCATGTACGTTATGAAAATGCAATATTCCCTACTTCTCGAGACGCCATATATGTGCCCCCATTATCTGACTCACGGGTGAATGTATATTATGTTTGATTAGCCTATAAATGAGATATTAACTTTAAATTTGATGCAAGGTCCTTATTTCTATATGCCACATTAAAGGTCGTAGCCGTATGTAACCTGGTGATCGAGAATATATGGATAATTGTGTGCACGTGTCTACCTATATGTCCCTCTACCTGACTGTCGATTAGAGATATTGAAATTATGTTTTACTGAACCTGTGGAGGTGGTATATATGTTCAATCTGATTTAAATTCAACACTCCTACATCGCACTTCAAAAGCCGTGGATCGGTGCTTGAGCTTTTATGTGTGTGTGTGTGTCTATATGTGATTGGGGGCTGATTATGAAGATATGTAAAATGTTTATGTGGACTTGTCGAAGAGATTATAGGCCTATATATTCAATTTGATGATTTTTTTTCACTTCTGCGCGCCACAATAAATGAAGTGATGTCAAGTCAAGATGCAATGCATTTGCCTACCGATATGCGCTTCTGTCTGAAGCACGACTGAAAATATAGAAAATTAGATGTAGATAATTAATTTATATTTTATCCATTTAAAAAAAAATAAAGAAAAAACTTAGGATTTTTTAAGAAATCAATGTCACAAGTGTTAGGACCATGGAAGCCTTCATGTAGGACATATGCAATATGTGTAACAGTATTTAGATAGTAAATATGTTTAAGAAAGGCAGCCAAAGACATGCACAATTATTAAACACAAATTCAAGGAAACTGTTGGCATCAGCACTAATTCAATGTCATATTTACTACGCATGTTCCGCACGGTTTAGTGGACTTCTTGTAATTTTCTAATACAAACTACAAATTGAAACAATAAGATTTGTCCTCAGCTGCTCCACAAGGTCACAGATTTGTTTCAGCTAATTATAAATTTGATACCTGTTTTGGAGTGATTTAAACAAAGTTTAGGTTCAGAATAATCCATGGAACAGCACCCAAATACCCAGATTCAATATCCATGGTCATTCATCAACATGACAGATATACAACAAAATAATGTGTAGGCCCTGGTCTTACCACATGTGAAGTCTGGACCTGTTGAAGAGATATATTAAATCTGATCATGTGATGTAAAATTTGCATATGTACATGTCATATTAAAGTATATGTGAATCGCTTCTGGACGTTATGATTTTTTTTTAATAAGTTTGAGCTATATCGAGACTCCATATATGACTGTGTATGTGACTACACATAGGCTTAGATATGTGTCAATACCTGACTCATGGATAAAGAAATTAAAATCATTATAATTATGTCTGGACTTGTCGACGAAATCTATATACAGGTATTTATTTTGATGTCAATTATTTAATTATCAATGCCACATTAAAGGCCATGCATCGTTCCAGGGAAATTAGTCTGATCTATGTGATGAAGACTCCATTTTTGTGTTTATCTATATGTGCCTCTATATGCTTCAAGGAGTTCATTTTTTTATGGACGAGGTGAATAACTTCAATTTGATAAAAAATAAGACCAACAAATTGGTAGTAGTAAATGCAATTTTTGTTTTATCAATATGTAATGCATTACAGAAAATCTTTGTTACATATATCACTTCATGCGTAAGCAAAACCACAGATTAATTAAATCCTATTAGAGTAGAATTCTTTCAAACATTGAAAGAGCATATAGTATGGGGATGAAGTATCAGTAGTAATGGATGCTAATGTGATTTTAGACCTGAACCAGAAGAAAATCTGTAGATGTTGCATAAAGTTATTAAAAGTCATATATGACAGCATTGAATCCAGCTTCCGTAATGTAGAATTGCGTTGCTCAGCAACCTGGCTGTTGATCGTGTTATAGTGCTGGTATGTGTTTAAGTTATATCCAGAGTTGCAAGCTGTAACATAAATACATTTAAACAAAGTTTAAAGATAATAGTAAATTAATGTTATTTGTTTTATTGTATTTACAGTGCTTAATATGACAGTATTGTCTCATTTCATAACCATTGAATATGGTATATGGTATTGTATAACAGTAATCCTTTTATATTTTTTAGCTCACTGCTACAGTATTTAAATTTGAAAATACTAAATAATTTTTTTTTAAATGCATATATTATTGTTAATTAATTAAAGCAGATATTATAAGTTTATAATTATAAAAAGTCGAGTTGCGTTTTGGGTGCAGTGAAATTATATGTGAGAACAGACAAAAATACATGACGTTTCAAACGCACACGTGTTATAAAAAAAAACAGTATGAAGACTGTAGACCTACCTAGAAAAGGCAACCAGTGTGCGTAAAATGAAAGAAGATGTGAGTGTTTTTAATATTTTATTTTAACCCTTCAATCCCTCACGATGCCTTGAAGCATAATTTTACATCCCTGAAAACAGACTTAATTTTTCTACAACCAAGGGTTTTAGAATGAATATTTCTATGAAACTGGTTTACCATTACATGACAATTTTATTTAATTTTTCACCTACATCAAGTCATCTTCATCCACTACAAGTCCAGAATTGCGACAGCAATTCGCGGCTTGTAGTGAATGAAGATGACAATGGTTAATTCAGACTAGAAAGGGTTAACTGAGTGCATAAATAATATATGCGTAGTTACGGAGATGTGAAACTTAATGCAATCGGATATATTTACGATGTTAGATGTAAGTTTAACAAGTCATTAGTATAAAAAGTCAAACCTGTGTGATTACTCCAGTGAAATCTGTCAACAGTGAATTTTGTATTGGTGAAAAATTCAGGATCGCGGTTCAATGCGTATCGATGTAAATTACATGCGTTATCGTAGATAACTAGTGCTGGAGCTGAAATAACCAAAATAACATAGTTAATTTGATATTGTTGTTTTGTATTGTATACAAACAAATAATAATGACAATATAAATGACGGTGATGATTGGCCGATCTCGACATGTAACAGGCTAAAGAACTCTTCGATTGGTCGGGGATATAATACAAGACTTGGTCCAAATCATTCAAATTCTTACATATTTGTATTGACAATTAATGTACATTAATGTAAAAACAAGAATTGGTTAACAATTAAAGTATATGTATAGCTTGGAAATGAGCATACCAGTTTTAAATCTTGTTCTTAATAGAGTGTATGGCACATCTGGAGATTCTGGGTCCAATAATATTTGATATCCATAGCATACACCTAAAAAAAATTGATTCAACTTATCAAAATGAAATTTTGAGCTAATTGACTGACTAAAATAATAATGTCAAAATTTACTACATTGATTTATTAATAGCTTGCATAGAAGTGTATTTTGTGGTTCATGAATTTAAATAATTTGAGAAGTAACATCACGACATTTTCATCACTTTCATATGGTTTATATAATTAACCAATAAAACATAATAACTAATAAATAATTGTGACGATGCAGTCTAAATGTGTTATTTCGCGTGGCGCGGGTAACCTTAAAAATAATTAAAACAATGTATTATGTTTTTTGCAGACGAATGTGTAAGATCAATAAGTATTAATTTTGCAATTATGTGAATAAAAAAATTGTTTACCATGTACACAAGACATATGTAGCAAGCCGGGTGACAGAGTTGAGTGTTCATTACTCGTTTTGACACATGAGTCTATTTTTCTTTTCCTTGTAGTTTTGTTGTCTTTCCGGTAGATACCCCTTTCGCACAGTTGAGGCATTACTGGGAAATATGCGAATTTGTTATCATTAGTTGTGGGTAATAAATTGTGTGGAGATGACTTTGAGAATGTACTGTTCAATACTAATTTAATTTTTTCTAGAATCGGTAACATTTCTGCAGGCAAATGTGCGTTTTTTCTGAGGATTTCTCCTAACAGTGGCACCTGTTCATTTATACATAACGTTTCTCCTGGGCTTATGTTTTCATCGTTTGTAATTTTTTGTAAGATTTCCCATAGATTTGCAGACTTTGGGAAGATGCTGCAGACAGGATAATTTCTGGATAGCTGATTGATTAACTCCTTGTAAATGTCTTTACACAAGTGTTTATCGCCTGTTTTTTCACTAGAATCCACTACAGCTGAGAGAAAAGGTGAATCATTTTTAACTAAAGCCTGTAAGTGTCTGTATTGGCACTGCGTTAATCCTGTGGTTGTAAATGATGCCATCAATTTTCGTATATCACTACTGTGCAGCATCACACGATCTTTGTGGCTAGTAAAAACAAAACATTGTAAACATTAATGTAGCAGATGAGAAGCAAATGACAGTATATTGAAGTATATGACTAGGATATGCTTATAATAAGTATACTTAAAATAAATAATAATTATATACAATTTTTATTTGTAAGTTGTTAAATAAAATACACCTTCTAGTTTCCAACACAACATGAAAAAAAATAATGTAATGAACATTTTTTCAAGATGTAATAAATACCAGTGAATTTTGAATATGATGCATATAATTTATTACTTATCTCCCTTCAAGCAGTTTGTCTCCACTTTCTGTTGTTTCTCTTTTTGGAAGTTTTTTCTTGTTAATTCCAAGATGGATGCCATCCATGACTATTTTCTGAGGGTTTATGCCGCAAGTGAAGCATTTGTAGCCTTCTTGATAATCGATATCTAGAAGTTTGAGAAAGGACAGCCAGGCGTCGTGGAAATAGCTGTATGGGAATTGTTGTTTGAATTCTTTATTTCCACCCTCTACATGGGCCCACGCCAGTTGCTTGTAGTATGAATCCATAGGCACTCTTAAAATTTAAACAATAAATTGACAATTCTGGTGCTCACATAAGAAGACATACATGTAATTTTAATTGGGCTAATTAATAGCCGATTTATTTTAATTTTCTCGAATTAAGTTAATGTTTAGATTTGACACCATGTTTAATTTATCACAGATAAATAAACAAAACATTCATAGGCATATTTTTTTTAAAAAATGATGGATATTGTATTTTTTTAAATCGTAATTGAATGTTGAGTCTTATGTTGAACTACAAATATACGCATCATATTGAAAAATCCTCAGACTGCGAGTCCAATTAAAAGTCCACGGATTTAACAATCTAACGCATTCACCAACATCGTTGGATTTATTAACGGGCTTGTTGACAACAAACTCTCGTGCTGGGTCTCGTGGTCAGGATCATCTTCTCACCTCTTTATTATTAATACACTCACATCATGGTCATAACATGCTCACAGACAATAGTCAGTCCTTACTCTATGGTGGTTCGCGCATCTCTCTCAGAGCTCTCTCGCTTTTTGTCTCTGGCTGGCTCTATGTTATAAATTCTGCGCCTGCTCACTGGCAGACTTCTCCGAGTATAACAGAATAACTGTGCCATCCTCTAGCCGTGTTCACACAAGTAACTCAGCTAACAAGGAACTTTAAGCCAATGCTAGACTAATGTTGGCCCGACGTCGCAGACAGTGGGCCAACCCCAAAACAGCATTCTTTGGTCTAGCTGCTCACAATCATCTCTGCCACCATTTTACCTCTAAAGGTGGGGTCTCAGAGATACGTTTGCATGACCACTATCGACCCTTTTATTTGAATCTAATTACTACTCACACCTAGCTACTTCATGATATAATAAGGATTACATAATATCTGTATTATTAGTGGGCAGACCTGTAGCTTCCGACGTCACGTTGTAGACCTTGTTCATGGCCTTCCAACCGTGCCCTGGATCCACATATGTCTGTTTGGCAGAACATCCTCACTATCAATGATATAATGAAGCATATTCGCGCCTGTCCTAGTGACAACGCTGGCACAACGCCGGCCCAATCCGCTCAACTCTGGCATTGCTGACCCAACGGTGGCCTAACTTAATACATAAATACAATGGTTTAATAATAATTGTTTCCCGTTATGCATTGAGCTAATATAACACACTGCTCAACTCAAATAATTCAACTGCATTCTGAAACTATTATTACTGTTACTACAGGTCAATAGTTTACAATATGAGTTGTCAAAAACACTTTTGTGAGAGTAGATATTACAGTTGGACATATTTCATAGTGTCAATAAATGATTAATTTAGAACAGTTTTATTATTAGATTTTATAATATTTATTAGTAGTAAAATGAAATATCAAAATAAAGAATTAAAACTTACCCAATTGTTAAATATTGCTTCATGTAGTCACGTAAAACGGAGTGTGATATGATGAACTTATTCATATGGAGTACATTTTGATCCGCCCCATCGAACATTTTGATCGATCCACATCCTTTGCATTTTAGTTGTGTTACTGTGAATGAAACAAAATGGAAAGTGTGTTTTCTGTATAATATTTTTCTGCTAATATAATGATACAATATAAATACAAATATAATGTATGTGTTAATTGGAAAATAAATTAGATCACGTAGATATACTATAGATCTCATAATTTGAGCGTATTTAAAATTAAGTTAATATCTGATTTATAAATTTTTCGCGTAGTAAATGATTTGAAAATTTTAAATTCTAATATTTTTTCTGTTCAAATTAGGCCTAACTGTTAGTGACTGAGCTGTGGAGTGTCACTTTTTCATTATTTGAAATGGTGCTTACTCAGCCGTGAAAGCAATAACGTCACTCATCCATCGTTATCACAAGTAGGCGTAGCACGCTGTCACCACCCCCTGTTACATACCCACAGTGGACCTTTTGATCACGACACGTGCCTACCTACACCTTCCCATCTCCCACGGGCCGTTGTTTAAACGATGGCTTAACTCTGAGCGTTTGGATCAGTGCCGCAGAGAAAAGAGAGAGGCACTATATGGTTTATACCAGAACTAGTGCATAATCTCGCGTCAGCCCTCGCGCTGCGCGCTCCTCTAGTAGTGCCGCAGATACCAGGCTAACGTTGTGTCAGCGTTGGTATACCATTCAGTGTTAATTGAGCAGTGTCAATGGACATTGGTCTTGTTATACAAACCGATTACTAGTAGGCTAATTAGAAAACATTTTTAATCACTGACTCCTATAGACGTATATCATCAATAAATATACAATTGTATGATGCAGGTCTACTCTATTCTAGAGTCATTTTTTATTAACGCTCACTCTAAAATATCTCATTATAGTCCAGGCTGTTAGGGGTTTCTTTGTGCACTTTTGGAATAAATTACCATTTTTCGCCCTGATAATCAGTAACATGTACTCTTTCGATCCTGATATAGCGCAGTCAATTCTGACACGATTAACGCCTAATTAACATGTAATTAACATCCATAATTAGCAAAATCTGGAAAAAATACGGAGAAAATAATATCTCAAGAATCGGTCGGTCGATTTTAATGATTTTAAGTTCTGTTATCTGTCAGATGGATGGTTGACACAACAAAAATATATTTGAGATCATTCATTGTTAAGGTCACGTGATGTGTCGAGGTCAAAGTCAAAATCGAGGAAAATTGGACCATTTCGGAGATTAAATAGCCCATTTAAAAGGTTTCAAATTATCCAAAATTATTTGATATATTATTAAAAAATAACAACATATCTAACCTTCCATTTGTGGGTTTGATGAAGTAGTGATCTAATAAACGGTGTCTTAATTGTTTTGGACAAATGATCCAACCACAAGTTGTCTTTTTCGCACATGTCTCGTAATTGGATCAACGTTATGATTTTAATTATTTTCTTTTAATATACTGTGTATTTTAATGTTGTGCAAAATGTTATACACTATTCTATATTGAATAAAGGTTAAGGTCAATCAATAACTTCAAGGTCAAAGTCAAGGTAATATTCAAAATATATTTGGAACCTGGTGGTTTTATTTTGTGATGGGTGTCTCTGACAAGGAATTAATCAAATGAATTTGACATATTTAATGCCAATTTCAATTATTTAATAGGGTTTATTTCAACGTGAAATAATTTTTATCAATAAAAAAGCAATAGAAAAATAGATTCGATACATGTAGGGTGAACATAAATGCCAAAATAGCCCACGTGGTGAGCATGTCAATTTAACGATACAATCGATGATTCAAAATATTGCTCGGTTATTCAACATGTTCAAACAAGTAACATTATCCTACTCGGACCTTTAACGTGTGTTAGTAGTGTGCATATTGATACACTGCTGAAAAGCAAATATGACAGCTACTGCAGGCTCTGGAAAACAGCACCAAACTGGAAATGTACTCAAATGTGTACAGCGTTCAAAGTGAGGCTTTGTGTTTCGTTCTTGATAATTGTCATTATGCTCAGTGATTCACGGTTCATAATATTGCTTTCTGATCCAAACCTACAAGGACAGTTATTACTGACTTAAATCTCAAAGTGTCACTAATAATAACTGATCCACACGAACATAGTAAGCTTGAAGGATACTTGTGTTCTAAGCAGCCTTGATGAAGAATGTGTCCTTACTGTGCATACTAATATAGCAGGGTGTAGAAAAAGCGTCTGTATTGCGGATGAGTGTGAAAAAAAAATGTTAAAGCGCTCTGATGTTAATCCAACAAACCATTCAGAGAAACTACACAGCCAATGTTAAAATACTCGTTGCTATGTTCAACAGCTTCCACCTCTGATCCAATTCACAAAAGATGTGATACAATTTGCCTGCCAAACAATGAGCTGTAGCTGATATAAAAGATGTACATTGCATTTCATTTAATACATACAGAGCTTTCCAAGACTGACATGAGATGAACAGAAATCCATCTTGATTGCCAGTTTGGATGATGGTGCATGTGATCTTCTCAAAACATTCCTCAACAAGTCGATGCTATGTTGATTTATGGGGCTGCAATGGTTCACGCACCACCAACATACAGTATGTAATTCCGATAAATATGTACCAATAACTGTCATTCTCTTGATGTTGAGCGATAACTCTCTTCTATAAAGTATGATGGTGTTGTTAGAGGTATCTAGTGAAGTGCCAAGGCTACAACCATGGGTGTGCGGGCCAAGCTAACCCATAAAAAGACAATCTTCATAGAGACTGGGATATATTTCAGCGTAATTAAACCATCATTTTTTTTAATCTTAGATTCCCTAGGTCTAATCTTTATTTGACGAGACGTATCATCTCTTTTTATGAAAAATAAACAGTGGTCAACTCTGACAGGATGCATGTCACGCTTGGAGTTGACACGACTTTCCGCTTCATTGCATTACATGACATATGTCAGGATATGTTATTTCCCATGATGCGTGTCTCCCCCCCCCCACATTCCACGTTATTATATGGGATATGACATCACCTCTTTCATGAAACGATAGGTAAACTGTCAGCATAATAGAAATGGTCAGCTCATTTCACCCCCACCACATCCCTCCGCAGTCCCGTATGTAGGGCTTGGCTCAGTGGCCATTGATGACACCAAAATCATCGAACAATTTGTTGTCTCTTTTTTCAAGAATGCAAAAGAATCTTATCCAGAGTGTCTCTGTTTATTTCCATGTCATCGCCGTGTGAAGCATCTATGGAACAAGAGAACTACCCAGAAGACTACTTATGGATATGCTCGGTCCTTGGTCCAATCCATCTCGTATGGATCAGGCTGAACACCTATCCCCAAGCAGTTCAGAGTGTGTAGTTAGCAATAGCTGAACGACGGTCTTCATAAAAGGTGAGTTCATACACTGATATGAACAAACTGAAAATTAGTTGAAATGATTCTGTGTAATATGAGCGCCACATCTCATGACTGCCCGTTAGATATTTCAGCTCCCCACGTCCAAACTCCACACTGTGTGGTTGTGGAGTTTGTCCAAACTAAGGTTGTGTGACCGTAGTGTGATATTCAGTTTGTGTAACCTTGACACTAGCATGACAAATACTATAACCTTTCTCCATTCACCAGAGGGAATTCTCTCTTGCTGACTTGGCACCTTTCTGGTTCGTTGTACATGCTGTGGATCCAGATATCTAAATCTCAATAGGCCTATGTGAGAGGAGCTCTCACACTTAATCAAATTGAGACTGACAAATCAAAACTTAAAATCAAAATTTAAAATCAGTTTTGAATATTTCAGACCAGTGTTATTTGAGGTGTGTGTTCTGATTATTAACGTGGCTTATTTTGCACTTCCCTCCATGGGCGCATGCTATGGACGTTCTGTTGCCCCGCCACCCTCGTCTAAGACAAAGGAAAAATCGTCGAAGTCAGAGGTTCCAGCAGGTTAATGCTTTCCGATAAAATATTATGCATGATTGATTATGTTTGACAAATCTGAGATTCAAAAGTATGTGATTATTTTCGTGATTCAGAAGGAAGCACGACGAAAACGAAATCATCTGGTCTCTAAAATCTATTCCTAATTTCACTTTAATTTTAACCTTCAAATTTGCTTAACATTGTGCTTTATGTCATATGAAATAGTGCATGAGATGTGGAAAATCATTAGAATTGTTTTAAAAGGAATCTATCGAAATCGGCTGAATTATTCTTCCGATGACGATCCATACACGACGCATCTGTGGTATAGCCAACTCATAAATAGATCACTATTCCAGACCACAATGATCCGGGTTTTGGAGATACAGATAACATTATGCCGTCAAATTAAAGCTGTTAGATTGGTGTATCACGTTTTTTAATGTGAAATAATTATATGTACTTTGAAACATTTAATATTAGCTTTTTTTGTTCAGAAACGTAATTTTTGCTCACATCTAACCTTGACGAAGCCGCATCACGTGACCGTGAACACTAATCATCTCATGAATATTTTTATCGTGTAGGCTATACGTAAATAAATAACACAAATCAATATCATTAAAATCGATTTAGCGATTCTTGATATATTATTTTTTCCGGATTTTTCCGTGGTTCTGCTAATTGAGGATACTAATTAGGTGTTAATTAGATGTTAATCGTGTCAGAATTGACTGCGCTATATCAGGATCGAAAGAGTACATGTTACTGATCATCTGGGTAAAAAATGGTAATTTCTTCCAAAAGTGCACACACTCGCCCTATTTTGACCATAACAGCCTGGACTATTATAGGCTGAGATATACATTGATGTTGACTCTCCACACAGGCTGTATTTAGAGATCGCTGAGTAGTACTGGTAACTTTAGATGATTTGAAGTGGTGTTATAATAATAATTTTCTCGATATTCCTAAATTTTCGAATTTGTTTTCCACACGAACATTAAAATTACCAGATCTACAGTACATGTAGTGTTCATCGCTGAAGGGTTTAACAACATTACCTTTGACATTGACAATTTTTGTTGCTGTACACAATATTTTAATTCCCTCTTCCATATGTGTTCCATCACTCCAGTTGAAACTGCACTCGCAAATTCCATTTTCATCTGGAGAATAAGTCGCTTTGCTATTTGAGTCTTCATATGTGATTGTTGAAAATTTGATTGGTTCATCAGATATCATTGTACATTGATATCTGGACACTTCTTTTAGTGGATGTTCTTGTATTTGTATGAACTGTAGAGCTTCTTGGTCATTAGATGTCAAAAGATAATTATGAAATTGTCTGTGGTGGCCGCATTTTCTACAACTCAAACAACGCAAGTGTACTTCCCCCCTGATTACACTTGATTTTAATATGACTTCAGTGCCATTGTTGTGATAGAACACTGTGTGTGGTCTTCCCAGAAGTCGTATCATGCATTCCTACAACATACATTGATCAGAATAAGTAAGTATGAAAATAAATAAAATAAATTATATATATTTCATATATATACATTCATTGAATAATTTTAGACTTGATTACATACCGATCCCATACTTTTAGCATATCCATGTTCTACGGTGTCTGAAATGAAATTAAAAAAATGATGTTACAATATTTTTTGTTTATAAATATATTAGACTTGCAGTATAAGATAGTGGTGTTAATAACAATCAATTTAGACACACGAACTATATAACAATATAACATTGACATACACAGCACTACTTGTTTTTTAATTGGAGTTAAATAAATAATATTAATTAATATCAAGAGATCTGCACCTGTTACGACCAATGAGAACATAATGATATTTAAAACATTACAGTCATTTGCAAATTAGGAGATGTTATTTTATTATAAGATGTATTTAAATAGAACGTTGTTATAATGTGTATAATTTGAAGGGTTTTTTTTCATTAAGTTAGGAATGTTGACTAATGAAAAATAAAGGCACAATTTTTAGTTAAATTTAAATTACCGGAATTGTACTCATCCTCAATTTTGATGCCCCAGTCTTTATCCCAGTGAAGGAGTATTTCTCGGCACACTTGTATGTGGATGCAGTCTTTGTAGGTATGTGACATAACTGTGAAAGATAATACAAAACATGGAATTGTTAGAAGCGCAGTACCACATAATCGGTGAAGTTTACATAGCAGTGTAAACATATTGCGAGTGATGAAGCGATGTAAGTATAATATTGAAATGGCTCTCGAAAGTGGAAGAGATTTAAAAAAACATATGGACGCAATTACGTCATTTTCGCAAGCAATAGTTATATATTTATAGTCCCAGTTTAAACATTATGTCTGTTACAGTGCGTAATGTGATTCATATTTTAAATTCATTTATTAATTTTTTTTTTAATTCAGGTTTTATTTTGAGTGTGCTTGTTTCGTGCTTGATATAGCCTGTGTTGATCATCCGCATTATGTATTCGATAGCAGCAGCTTTAATGACCTCAGATTAAGTAAAGCCACAATTTTACTTTCCCACTCTTGATAAGATCGCCAATGAACCGGCAGTAGTCCTATTTTCGTAATAATTTTACATAACTCGTTGTTTTTCATAACTTTCCAGTGTGTCTTTTTTTGCTGCTATTTATAGTAATAGCAGCTATTTTATCTCTCGTTTTGATGCGGGAAATATATATCTATTATGTATAGTATTGCTAACATGTATATAGCTCTTGTAATTATTTAGAAACATTTAATAATTGTACATGTATTTACACATTTTTTTATTTTATCATATTATGCACTGTATAAAATAATGTATTCTTAATTTTAATGATGCATAACTCTAGACAGACTTCCATTTTTCAAAAAATATCCATCTATCTTTATATAAAAAGTTACGTGGATAAAAAATATTAACTTGAATTTTCTTCATCCGTAAATTAACGATACCTTCATTAAAATCACTCTGGTGATGTGGTCCCAGCGAATTTATGAACGTAGTTCTAGCTGGATTACAACTGCATGTGTAGATCCATGTGTAATTATTCTCACATAGGAATGGCCTTCTGTGGACTATTACGAATTTGTTCTGAAAAAAAAGTTGCAATACAATATATTTATCAAAAAGATGTAATTCATATACAACATCGAAGCAATATGTATGTGAATAAATTGTATAAATTCTCATATCTAAAAATAAGCACCCTTCGGCTCGTAATTTTTTTGATAGGTATATGTTATGTAGTCAGATAATCAGTGTGATCATCTCGCTATAGCTATTCAAATAATTCAGTTAAGAAGTCAGACTTGGCATATTTATGGAACGACTGCCTCGACCGGATATAGCCTGTTTTACATGAGATATGAATATTTGTTTCATATAATTCATGTAATTACTTACGGCATTTGTCCAGCATAAAACCAACACTGTATCAATGTCTCGTGTTTGATGGGATGATGTGAATGTTGGTTAGGTCCAGTGATATGACTGACCCATATAGTGTGTGTATGAATGGTCGAAATGACAATCATGTCCAATGATGTGTGTGCCTAAGATCTATGTTATCTGTTGCTACAGGGATAAACCAATGACTCGACACATAGCTGAAATTTATGTCACAACTGTTCTAAAATTGGCGACAAAGAGATTACTAGCTGAGAAAATACATAACACCATTTGGGCATACTGTATAACAAGATGTAAGCCATTAGGGGGGAACACGCAGTAGCATAGCCGAGAAATCCGTTTTCTTAACATGTTATAGACATTATAATTCGTTCCAATAATTTGAAAAAAATATTTATTACCAGAAAGTGTCTATATCATGATTAAAATCGACTGGTGTGCTTAAATTTTAAAAATAACCCATACATATAAAATGAGTTGAAATGAAATAAACGGGGATTTAGGCCACATTTGTGCAGATATAGGCTAAACTGGGCCAGTGGAACCTCCTCGTGCATGGTGAGATGAATGAGATGACACTGCCCTCCAGACCAGGGATGGGGTAACAGTAATAGATAATAGTAATAGGTAACGGGGGGAACTTCGCATTAATAGTAATAGTAATAGATTGTGAAAAAATTAAAGTAATATTAATAGACCGGAAAGTAATATTACTGTTCTATTATAGAATATTTTTTTTAAGAAAAATAGTCAATTCAGAAAAAAATAGTCACAGGTTATAATAAATCATTAACATTATAAATGGCAGCCTGGGACGTTCAGGTATTAGTGAGGGTTAGTAAGTGTTAGTGAGTGACAGTTACGATCTGCTCCAGCGTGAAGGCGAGAACACAGAGTAAATGCTGAATATGTGGCGATGTCCATGTCGTGATTGACAAGTGTTAAAACCCACCCACTCACTGACACAGCCAACCGGACAGCTGGTGCCGTGTGTGGGTGAATAATCGCAACTCATCGTCTGTCCGCAACGATCTTGCATTGTATGACATAATACCATTATTAGTCATACACTGAAGGCATCAGGGAGTTTTATCCGAAGAATTTCAGCAGACAGAATGCTAAAATTCCACGGTTTTACCCTGTCGTGTTGGCTCCGAGGCTAACGATTCTATTAAAGCTATTACCGGTAACTCCAAATGACGCTGAAGCGAATACATTGACAGACTTAGTATTTGACGACGTAATGACCGAGATTGAAAAGTAACACCAAGGAATCTCACTATTTTCAGAGCAATGAGACATTATGACAACTCGACAACTTTTAGCATTTATCAGAGGTATAGGTTGTAATAAAAAAAAACCCTATTAAATGCTAACAGTTGGAAAAAATGCTCAATTAACTACATTTTACAAGCTGGACGACGACAACAACGGACAACGGACGACATTATATGTGACAACAATATCTGAGTAAAAGTAGAGTTATGAAATCAAACACAAACATGTAATGGTTGGCTATATAGGGACTACTATTTATAGGAAGCCCCGATTGTCTTAAAACTACTCTCAGCGCCTTCGGCGCTAGGGTTCCATCAATCAGTCTCATCCATCCCCAAGGAGCTCTGACTGTCAGCTGGAGGGGTGAAATATCACTGTGACTAAATATGAGGTGACAGCGCAGTGGTAATAGCATCGACTACCAGACTACATTGAAATGAACCCTCATGTTGCTAGTGGTAAAAAAATAATTTTGCATGTCATCTCATAATTATTATGATTATATATCCTAACCAAGTTACTTCCAACTAAGTCACCACACACTCAAATTTAAATAAACATAATATGGATACATAATAATATATGGTCATAATATCCAGCTGGTGTGATGATAACATTTGGACTAATATATTTCTAGTGATTTCCTTTTAATATTTGATTTAAACAAATATATAATACTAAAATTACGTTTATGTCTGTATAAGATCATTTTTAATAAAGTATCTTTCCATGTAATATTTTTTCGCCATTGAACAATTTAAAAATGTAGAATACGGAATTAAATGTAAAATAAATCTAAGAATGCTATTTTCACCGTTAGTTTTGCAGTGAATCATGACTCGAGTCATTCATTCTGCTTACAGTCTATAATTGCTCCGAAATAAATTTCGACTCCGATAATAGTATTTATATTAAATAATTGAGAGATAAACATAATAAACATGCATGATTATGCATAATTTATTATATGTATGGATTGAAAATGTTGTTTAATACAATGAAGGTTTTTTTCAACTTATTTGTTTGGGTTTTATAGAAAGTAATAGTAATAGTAATAATAATAGACAGACGAGTATCAGTAAAAGTAATAGTAATAGATTGACAATACCTGAAATAGTATTAGTAATAGACCGATGACAGAGTAATAGTAATACACAGGATTCGAAATTATAACCCTGGTAGTGGGAGGTCCAGCTCGCTATTTCTCGGTCACGGATGCTCCCCACAATATTCGATTATTACGTGTGACCAGGGAAGAAACATTTTATTTCTTTGACACTTGAATACCAGAGCAAGGTTGGAACCAGCAATCTCCGACTTCCCAATCAGGCAGCTTCAACCACTGCACCACGGCCCCGCCACATATTATGCGTTGAGGATAATATTTAGAATGTTTTTTCATAAGTTAACATTATTACCAGAAATACATTTAATTACTCACGTTCAGTTTCTTTTTCCCCATGTCACACATCACAAATTTTCTTTTATCGATTGGAGTAATACCCTCATTGGCATAAAGATGTGCTTTGTACTGCTGTTTTCTAGTAAATTGAAGCTGAAAGACATTCATTCATTTAAAGCGACACAAGCAGGCTGTAAATAATCCAAAAGCCAAAATTGTATTCCCCATTATTGATATGTCCATAATTTGTGAATATGTCCATAAAATATACTTATTGAATCTTTTAATTTTGAGTTGCTGTAGCAACGTAGAAATTGTACCAAAAAACCACCCATTTATCAGTTATTCCCGTATTTCTATTTTAAACTGGTAAGCGCGTAACACAAAATTTGAAAACCCAAAGCAATTAAAGTCTATGGAAATGTCGACATATCGTGTATATATCAAGTAGCAAAAAAAGTTGATTTTGGCCTTATTGTGCCGTTTTAAATGAACCATTTAATAATTGATAGAAAATAAAAACAGCGTTGACCCGAAAATCGGATCACCCATGGCATTGACTAAAAGTGGTCCCATTTTGGAGTCGGTCCCATTTGTGAACCACCCAATATTGAATGGAGACATACCAGCCAGCCTTGTCGTTGTTATGTGTTTATACCAAGGTCGATTATTAAACTAAAGAATTTAATACGACGTCATGATATAATAAAGAAACACAACACAATTGAAAAAAGAATAATTCATTATTAAATGTATATAAAAATAGTCTTTATATGCAAAAAAAATACACATATATTTATTTCAGTGAAAATTATGTAATCTGAAAGTCGATGAGCCGTGAATAGCCCTATAACACTCAAAGTCCCGTATTATGACTTCTAATTTGGTTTGATATTGCATTAATATAAAAGAATGCGAAATTCGCTGGCTTCATTTTTTTAAATTGATTTAGAAGTGACATTTATCCATTTATCATATTTGTCTATACTGATGTATTGACGAATATGATAACAGTTAGTTATAGTATTAGCAGTGTTCAAATTAGATGTCACACTATATATTTTATAAAAAAACTCATGAGGCGTAGGCCTACACGGAGTCATTGCGCCCAACTTGTGGTAAAAAAATATCTCATTTATTTTGTTCCTAGTGTGATAGTATCGCTTGTTTGGGGTGATCAGACCATGACGGGAAATCGATCAGCCGTGGTAAGCCCTTTCTCTACTGCAGTGATGCTCTCCAAGTACTGGTCCCAAATAAATGACGTCATATATAATTAGGCCGTCGTGGCCATGGATAGAAATATATTTATGTTGTGTGGTTGTGGTGACGGCCTACGTAGCCTACTCCAGTGTACACTATTTTAGGCCGTCGTGACAACGGCCCACGTACTTCATGAGTTAACCCTATGTAACTTACAATCAATTAACTGGATATAATTTATACTTCCTCGCGTAAAAATACATCTGTCTGATAATTATTTAGCAAAATATGCGAAACTAATACAGAAAATGATAACGGAATAGTTATGCTTTGTTTCACTACATGATTTCACGTACGCCTAAGTCTTCTTGGATCGCAAAGGTGTAATCACGCTATGCAAATGATAATCCGTCTGTACGCTAGGGTTTCTCATATATGTCAACTAGACAAAAAACATTGTAATTATAATCTTATCGAATTATGATTATGCTATAAATATGACAAACGTTTTTTTTTGTATGGCGTGTATCAATTGTTTCTTATTTCAGTATCTATTTAAACTGGTCCCATTAGTAGATTAATCCAGCCGCAGCTGGTCAAAGTTGATTAAACTGTAAAAGTGTGAATGTTTTTATTTGGTCCTGGGGGTGGTCCGTTTTCATAGTCCTTTTATGATTTGGGACTGATAAAGGGTGGTCCGCGTCCCGAATGGCGGGTCGGTGCGCTTTTTGAATCTGATAATACATTATAATTATGAATGGTGAAAAACTCTGAACTGGCAAAGGTGGTCCCCATTCCTGGATTGTCCGCTTTATCAGGCGGTCCAAAATCAATCAATCAATCAATCAATCAATCAATCAATCAATCAATCAATCAATCAATCAATCAATCAATCAATCAATCAATCAATCAATCAATCAATCAATCAATCAATCAATCAATCAATCAATCAATCAATCAATCAATCAATCAATCAATCAATCAATCAATCAATCAATCAATCAATCAATCAATCAATCAATCAATCAATCAATCAATCAATCAATCAAACAATAAATTAATAAATTAATAAATTAATAAATTAATAAATTAATAAATTAATAAATTAATAAATTAATAAATTAATAAATTAATAAATTAATAAATTAATAAATTAATAAATTAATAAATTAATAAATCACCAAATCAATTTATGATATTCTAAAATAAAAAAAATCCAAATGTAAGGAATTCATAAATGTATTAAAATACGATGAATCACAATGAATATCAAGAAGTTTAATGAATTATTAATTATTTAAATCATTTTATTTATTTATAATTTATCAATGAAGGTCGATGTTGTAACAGTTTGAAATTTAAAAGCTTAATCAAAGAATACTATTTTATAAAAAAAATCATTGCAAGTAGAATTACAGTTCTAACACGAATGCATCAAATATTGTATGCAGCATTACATCATACAATTAAAGCTTTATTCATGTTTGTCTTTTATGTATTACCATAGCGCAGTAACAAAACACATAAAATGTAATAAGTTATTTACATACCTTTACAAATTTGAAAGAGCTTGTGTCTTCAGAATCATCTGTGAAATCCATGTCTTTCTCACCTGAAAAATGTTTTTTTAATTATAAAATCATTACGTCATTATTTGTACTAGAAACGTAAATTATTAAAAAGAAATGGTTAATTATTTACTAATTATGTATTATACTGTTATGCTGTGTTTAAAGTAGCAGTACGGTATAACTTGTCTTGAGCGGTCACCATTTCCCAAATCATAACCATAACGGTTACCATTTGGAGTTCCAAATGCATTTTCTGTATAAATGACTCCGAATGACCGGCCACCTCCATAACGCGGCCACGGCCAGTGATTTTTAGCAGCACGTCATTTTTTGACCTCCAATTACAGGCCACTATATATCGGCGGCCACTTTATGTCGGCCAATATAGAAAAAGCATCAACGTGAATGACAGACATTGCGGCGAAAAAATTATAAGTGCTGCGTAATTTTTGCATGGATTCTTGTAATATAGGACACGGCCAGTGATTTTCCAGGACCAAATCAACATTTGACCTCCAATTATCGGTCAATAGGCATATATATATGTTTACTATATCATCAGCGGCAGCGTGAATCTATTCTAAAGATCCTACTGGCGTTAATTTTGTACAGGTTGTTATTAACGGTCACGGCAAATAATAGTAAACTTCTATAAACATCATATTACCAGCCACTATATCGATCAACAGGGCGGGGGCCCTAGGGTAGTGGTTAGCACCGCTGCCTTTCACGCCAGAGTTCGGGGTTCGGTTCCCGGTCTCGGCGGTTTCAAAGAAACAAAAGTGTTTCTTCCCCATCCATGTGTGAAAGTCAGTATTGTGGGGAGCCTCCGTGACCGAGAGGTAGCGTGCTCGGCCTCAGACCGCCAGGGCTCGAATTTCGAATCCTGTGTCTGGAGGACAGTGTCATCTCAATCATCTCACCATCCTCAGGAGGTTCTCCTGGCCCAGTTTAGCCTATATGTGCACAAAGGTGGCCTAAAGCCCGAATCATTTCATTATATCGATCAACAAGTCAACTTTTGACTTTTAATCACCGGCCACTAATATTTCGGCGGCCACTCTAATAATAATAATATACAGTAGGCCTACTTATAGTACATGTCAGTCAAAACGCTTAAACTATATCTTGATCAATTTAATAAAATCGACAGCGTGATTGCCAAACATCACAGAAAAACAGTTTAAGTGTTGGCGTAATTAATTCATTTTGCAAATTTCTGAACGAAATATTACTGATCAGCGGCCACTCTATGCCGACAAATATAATCAACATCGTTGTCAACGACGATTACAACAGGTCTGAACTGACCCTATGAACGCTGAGGTATCTTTACTGTTGCACATACACGTATGTGTGTATCAACCTTTACCTTATCAGTAAAGATGAATTAATAGCAAATCCACTGTTGTGTTCCATGTAGAAAAATCACATATTTCATTTTGAGTATATTTATGCCTTAACGTCAGAGCGCTGCTAGTGTGAGTAAGGTGATTATTAAAATATCAAGATGTTAAATATTACGTCACCACGCCTTAGATGGGATGTATATGGGTAGGCCTACGATGCAATCATATTATTAATATCACTATTTTTCTTCATTTGTGAATGAAGGATTGATACTTGTTTACGTCAAATCAGTTGTTTTCGTGGTAAAAAGGTGTAGAATTTTTGTAAAGATTTCTTGTTGAATTAAATTTTCAATTAACTCATGAATGCATGCATCAACATACGCGTGATAATATCCCAATGATAAATTAAAGCTGGTTCAGCATTGTAGACGGCGGACCAGCATTAATACAACAATGCGGCGATGCCACGTGATTGAATGGAGCACCACACGTAAAATCTCGCAACATATTGTTACATGCGCGATGATCGACGAGACGTGACGATGACATGTGGGCGGGTGTTGTCGACCAATCAGAGTGAAATTATGTCGGTCTTCAAATGATTAACAGCTCGAACAGCAGTGACAGCAGGCCTAGAATCAGACGTTCAACCAAGACAGCTATTGTGTTTTATTATATTTTCTCGCTGCTTAACGCTAAACAGTCCAGTAGCATGTGTCACCAATAAAACCCTTTATCAGCGTCAAAATAAAAGGCCCATGTATTATTTGATAAAGAACCATTATTACGGGTGGTGATTAGCAACTCGCAGGAACTGGTCAAAGTACCAAATCCATATACATATTATTCGAAAAATATTTTATTAATATAATCAAACATAATTTTATAAACGCATCAATATTTAATATCATTTTAATAATATTTAAAAAAATTTAAGGAATGCGTCCTTTGATTTTATAACATGAAAAAAACGCGTAGAAAACGGAGAAATCTGTGGAATGTATAAATATGAAATTTAAATATTATTATTGTTTTAGCGCACAGGTTTGAAATCGTGATGTGCAATGTCATTATCTGTAAAATCATAGCAAGAAAAAAAATAACAATTTGTTGCAATGTGTTTTAACACGTTTCATAATTAAATTTCTTACTCAATTAATCTCCGTTGAGACTTAAAATCTAGTAGAGTTCAAAGTGTTAATTAGCCCAGTCTGACGGGCAGTTAGGCACGGCGCAAAACCCCACTCTATCACTGCAGTAAACAGGAGACGCCAACTCAATGCTGAATCAATGGTGGCCCGCCATCTGCGACGTCGAGTCAGCAAAAAACCAACAGTGGGTCACCGTGCCGGGCTCAATGAAGAGGCATTTGACCATTGCTATGCCAATGCCGGTTGAACAGCCCACGTTGCTGGCCTAGCTTTGACACAGCGTTGTTCTTCTCTCCTGTGTTATTTTGGAACGGCGAGGACACCTTTTATTACTGCCTGGCCAGAGTATAGTCAAATTGATTTTTCGCTAACTACACATTTTTTTTTTGAAGCTAAGGTCCTGCTGGTGTCTTCATACAAATCTGACATTACAAAATAAACTGATTTTTTTTCAAAATCCCTCCCCCCCCCTCCCCAGGAATACAGCGGTGGGGATGCAAGTGGGCCAGGAGCTCAGCGTTAAAAGGGATAACGACATGTAGAGCAAAAAGGCCGTATCTGCTCACCGGAAAAATAAGCAGATACAGCAGATAGATATGTATGTATGTATGTATGTATGTATGTATGTATGTATGTATGTATGTATGTATGTATGTATGTATGTATGTATGTATGTATGTATGTATGTATGTATGTATGTATGTATGTATGTATGTATGTATGTATGTATGTATGTATGTATGTATGTATGTATGTATGTGTGTGTGTATGTATGTATGTATGTATGTATGTATGTATGTATGTATGTATGTATGTATGTATGTATGTATGTATGTATGTATGTATGTATGTATGTATGTATGTATGTATGTATGTATGTATGTATGTATGTATGTATGTATGTATGTATGTATGTATGTATGTATGTATGTATGTATGTATGTATGTATGTATGTATGTATGTATGTATGTATGTATGTATGTATGTACTACATTTCCCTTAATTTAGTTGGTCCAATAATTGTGGAGCGAGGAATGTAGTATAACGATACATATCATTATACAAGTTGCATTGTGTAAAATACATAAATTTTCTATTTATTTTTCAATATAATTACGCAACTGTGCCGAAGTTGTAACAACTATAGAAAATAGAGTGTTGTTGGCTTCAATTGTTATTGTAGGAGGTACATAGGGCGTGGATATCAATACTTATATAGGCCTAATGCACAAATGATCCCTTTAATCTACAATTAGTTTTAATAACGCACAGCTACAGAATAATTGATCTGGATTATAATTGATAATGTTCTTATTCTTATTACTTTTGTTATTTTAACAATTTTCAATCATGACATAGGCATTACCATATTTAGCTTATTTAACGCATTGCAAAGACAAAAAACCTTACATTATATCATGATAAGCTCCTATATTGAAATAGCCTAAAACACCAGAGCAAATTATTCTGTAAAATTAATACATGTAATCTTTCACAAATTGTTGAATGTTATAACAAATAAATAAAGGCCTATTTATTCCATTTACAATTTAATATTCTTCGATTATAGAGCGCAATGCAATAAATTATGTAACTAATATCATTTGATTGAAGTGCATCATATGACATTTTATATCTTCGATGCTTTATATTAATGCGTAGGTATTGTGCGAATGCATTAGCAAAAAGAATATAAATAATGAATGATTCTCAAAAAATGAGTATTGACACTTATTCTGAATTACATTTTTTATGAAGCAACTGTTAAATTAGATAACAGATTCGATGCGTTGCGCATTTATTGTTGAATAAACATGTTGAAGTTGTTTTTGTAGTAACTTTGGATAGGCTGCTGCTCTCAGTCAGTGCATTGTGTGATTCTAAAGTCTGGACGTAATTGTGTCATAACAGACCGTTTGGTGCCTGGAATTCCACGAGACATAATTCCTTAGTAATTCTAGTATACGCCAAATGATTCAATTTCTATGCATTTGAACGTTAGAATTAATTTTTATTTTGATATATTAAAAAATGTTAGCATTGTTTTTACACGCAGTGCAGACTAACATTATGTGATTTGAAGTAATTACAAGTTTGTAAGAACTTGTGTATACCTCTCAGCCCTGAATGAAAAGACTATGATTAAATTTAAAATAAGAAAATATTATTTAATTTAAAATTGTCAATTTAAACAAAATGCATATATATACATAATATATTTGATGTAATAATTCATATATTAATTTGATTTATCCCTCATAAAACTTTATAAATTAATTATATTTTTTTTGAAACGATTGATAAAAGAGAATACCGACAGACTATGTGTGTCCATTAGGCCTAATAAAAAGTGAAATTACAAATCACCCAACACCTATATGTAACTATAATCCCTTTGTCTCTAAAATTATTTTTGCCTTGTAATTTTTTATTCGCATCTGAAAAATATGATCAAGTATTTCAAAATTGACTTCATTTAGGTCAATGAAACTTGTTTTGTGACATGTCTTATGATAAATAATAAAAATAATGTGATATAATAATATAGCTTTTGTAAAGCGTCGACAACCGGCATCAGGACGTTCATGAGGGCGTAACAGTCAATCTGTATAATATACTACATGCAGCCGACCAATTTCCTACATGAAAATATTCGAAGAAAATGTTTTTTTAAAATGTTGGCATTCTGATAATAATATTATGTTAACATATACATTGAATAATAATTTAGTAAATTTTACTTGTTGGATATTACTTATAATAACACATTGACTAACATTTAGTGAACCTAAACCACATTGATGATAAACAGATTTGTTCTATAAATACAAAAGAATAATGAATAAACTTCTAAATTATTTAAAACATTGTTGAATCGTTGTATTCTTAATTTTGAAATGTAATAGTTTATAAGTTATAAGTGCTTATACAAATATGATTATTATGATTAAGTTAAATTACAGTTTTAATTACATTATCGGCCCCTATATTTTAATAACTCATATATATTAAAAAAATCTTTCCAAAAATTAGAAGTGTGTATGATTGCGATTTATTAATTCATGCTTTTGGTTGATAACATTGTGGAATGCAGAAAACCATGTGAATGTAATTAATAATTTGTATGTATAGTAACTGTAAATTTATGTAAACCTAACAAAGTGCCCATGACTGCTCCGCAGCATATAGTAAGGGTGGGGGGGATAAGAGGGGGTGGACGCCTTCTCCTGACGGACATCCAATAGGAATGATGATGTAAAATTTTAGTGTTGACACAGTTGCCTGGACAGCTCCGTTGGAGGGGGTGGAATATCTCTTTGTGGGGCATCAGTATAAAAAGGAAGATGTGTTCAGATTTCTTCCCATTTGTTACATTAATGCTGACGCACGTGTTTCAAAATTGATAGATCTGTAACTGCCTGCAAAATATCATATACTACATACAGTGTTTTTCCGGATTTATTGTCTACATTTATTGGATGCATCATCATGAGAAATCACTGTTAAAAAACTGTCACTGACAAAGAAACTAAGTAAGTGATTGACTTATGATTTCATGTATAGAATTTGAATACATTGTATTTTTTTGTAATGAGATATGTGTCTGTATATGAATTATGGGTTGGGCAGGAGACAATGGACTGATCGCAGAAATTCTGCCACCTCATGTAGCGATGTGCAGACTACTTGCCCAGCCCTGTCTGTATGTAATTTATAACACATCCCGCAATATAATCTCAATCAAACGAACAATAAAATAAAGATGACATTATACAAATCGTATTTTACATGACTTGGAGTTCTGAGCGGGGTTAAGAATCGCGATTTCCATGCGTCCCTTCAATAATAATAATAATGATAATAATAGTGAAATATAACTATTTTGATGAAACGCTTTTCCAAACACGATAATACACTTTGTATTTGCAGGCATCAGTTTCTGCTCCAAAATTGTTTCTATTTTGCAAACACTTGACGTTGTCGCAAAAATGTCGTGTGCTCAATGAGAAGTAATTAATTAATTATTTATTAAAGTAACCTGTACATACATTAAGTGCTTATAATTATTGAAACATTAATAATTAATCTGTCAAGCTTCAAATGTGTAATTTGTCAGCAGTTCAAATAATATTCGTCCGTCATGAGTTAATTTTTTAAATACTTAAACATAATGATTTTAACATCGCATCATGAATAAAATTTATATAGCAAAAACGAAGCCCGGATCTCGATAAATACTTATGTTATTGGAAACGAAATGTGTGTTGAATAATTTAAAAATTGCAAAAGTCTACTTTAATAGCCGTGTTTAGCCTGCTAATTATTTATACAGATTTTATAGTTAATCTCGTCAGCCGAATTAAATTTCAATAACAATCATATAAATCGATCGTAATTACCGTCTATGAAATATTAATAATGTTGAACTATGTTAGATAAACTGATTGATATTGAATTTCCGACTAATATTTTTTCAAGACATCAAACATTGCGTGGGCCTATTTAACTGCGAAGTAGGGCCTACCAATAAACTATGACTAACATTTAATAATAATTAGTGGTAGAATATTACATTAGTCGATTATTCTAGGCCCTATACATCTCAGCATTCCATAAATGCATAATGGTTTATATAGATACCTGTAGTCCTACACATCATTATGTAACAACGAAGTGCGGCCGCCAATTGCCCTCCAATGTGTTAAGTATATGGTACGAGTAATGTGTTAACACTGGTTAAGATAGATAGATACATATTTATTGACATGAAGAAAAGTCATTACTGACTTATTTGTCATAAAAATACGACAATTTACATGGTTTTACATACAGTGTTAAAATCATGTTAAAAGGCATTGCCATAGTAAAACACTGGATATTGCGATAAAAAAACAGATAATTGATTACTACTTGAACAATATATGTGAACGTAGGGGGTCTATCATTGTGTTTCTCGCACCAAAACCAGAGATAAAATTGCTACTATGCATGATCCACAAATCATATATGACAGCAGAAAAGACACTCTGGAAAGCGTAGAAACCTTAAGATATATACAAATGCATAATAATGGTGCTGAGTACGTACAGTGATGTAGTAAGTATATGGTACGAGTCGGTAGGTAGCCTAGGGTACGGGAGTGTTTCTAGGTAGCCTGACCATCGCTGACCACGGGTGGAGACGCCTGCTGCACGCACTCACGCGGCCTGCCCTGACGCGGCCGCTGAACCACTAGTTGGGTCATTTATCTGGATTTCGTGACCATTTTCATGAAAGCTCAGTTTCTTGGTGGTTTTAGGTACTTTAGATGGTGATCCTAAAAATGAGCTCCTATGCCCCTCTCGATTTTGGGGGGAAAGTCCCAAAAAACAGCGTTTTCCAAAATAGCCACCATGGGTTCCGGCCGAACAGATATTTTTCATTTGTGGAGCATTAAACGCTCAACATGTGTTAGGTAAATGGTACGAGTTGGTATAGGGTACGGGTTGACAAAAATGTTGGTTACGAGTTGGTATTGGGTACGGGTCTGGCATTCGTGCAAATACGAGTAAATTCAACCCATGAAGTTGTGGGTCGCGGTAGCGAGACACAACTCCACTCAGATAATTTCTAGTACTGGTTATTCAAGGGTTAATGGAGCCGGAATATCTAAAATACTGCAACATAATGATTTCAACACCGCGCCATAAATAATATAAAATATGAAAAATAAAAAAATAAAAATATATATAAGTAAACCGAAGAATCCCGGATCTCGATCACTACCAAGTTATTGGCCAAAATATATTATTGGAACCCTGTCATGTACAACTAGACCTGTTCCATGACTTGGTACTCCCAATATTGTTTTATAGCTGAAAGGTGGCTGTGGGGACCGATTAAAAAAATGAGTTGATAATGAAATTGCATGTTCTGTAAAGATATCCTACATTGTAAAACATTAACACCAACTTGTATTGTTTATGGAGAGCTGGGATAAATCCCACTGTCTATCAAAGTTAACTGTAGAATTTTAAAATACTTGGATAGTATGTTGACTAAACGAGATAAATTGTCTAGTAAGGTTTATAATGTTATATTATTATATATAATGTATACCGTCGCACATGCTGAAGATAAAATCACCTATGATCTGAAAAACATACCACATTTTGTTATTAATTAGGGGACCAGAAATAACCGTTACTGCATGATAATTTAATTTTAAAGAAATAATGTAAAAAAGGCATCGACATTCACCTCCATATGAACAAAATGGTTATCAAAATATGAAATACACCTAAGTTTTTTATAGTCAGATTCACATTAAATTCATCAACCAGGATTATTGAATTTCGCGGATTTCTCAGTCAATTCTCAACCAATTTTACACACTATTTTCCATTCATGTCGTGACTACCCTGAAAATTTAGCGGAATTTTGATAAGTATTTTAGAAGTTAGACCATTTGACATGTAATAAAATTCTGAGACGAAGCTAATGGCTTTATAGAGGGCAATATTTATATTTATTTACTACATGTCAAATGGTCTAACTTTTTAAATACTCATCCGCGAAACTTTCACGGTAGTCACGACATGAATGGAAAATAGTGTGTAAAATTTCCTGAAAATTGATTAAGAATTGCCGGTGAATGTGAATCCTGGTATAGTATGTCAAAAGGGAATGCTCAATTTATGGTTTTTGTCTGACTTTGTGGCCGAGACCAACATTTCTAATATTTATTATTCAGCGTATGACTTGTATTTTATCGTTATATTTTAAAAATAAAATTATGACGTTATTGTAAATGGCATATAATAAGCACTCATATCGTTTTTTAACTACCATTGATTTGTAAATTTTAATGGAAGGCAGTATAAATCGATACCACTTAGTTAAATCCAACAATGAAACCTGCGAAATGCGCATTTAAAACCCAATGTTTGCATGGTATGGGCAGTAATGCGTGGCACACATTCAGTGTGTTCAGACACATGTAAAAATGCTACATAAATGTCACACGATATGACTTCTTCACACATCAAGGTTACCTGGTTACTGATTATACAGCGGTAAGTATTGTCATAATTAGGTATAGGTATATGACTTATTAATGGTTATAGATAGAATTAATGAAGGAAATGAACAATGAGATGAGAAGCATAAGTTTTATTTACGTATTGATAAATGTTTTGATTCTAGTCCATTTTTTCAATTT
Organism: Flabesymbios commensalis; assembly: GCA_964017125.1. Lineage (NCBI taxonomy): Eukaryota > Metazoa > Annelida > Polychaeta > Terebellida > Flabelligeridae > Flabesymbios > Flabesymbios commensalis. The sequence goes on along the minus strand of OZ024904.1, from coordinate 105,328,147 downwards.
ATATTATCGCTTATTATGTTCAAAATTGTATTAGTTTTACTATTGCCCATTATTGCCCACTTGGGATAAACAGTATTATTGCCCATCCCAGATCAATATTTTAATTTAATGAATGAAATGAATAATCATGATAATGGGATGAGAATTATAACAGATATTTACTAAATGTTTGATTATTGATAAATGTTTGATTATAATAAAATAGCCCTATATACATGTTTATATTGTTGCCCATTATTGCCCAATTGGGATAAAATAGAATAATTGCCCAGCCCGGGTTTTCCCACCCCTGGAAAACCCGGGTCGGGTGATATTGCCAACCCTGCAAAGGTTTATACGATTCAACACAAATAAAACCCCCTCAGCTCAGGGAGTAGGAGGAGGTGTATAGGCATACTAGTGTCTGACCAATAAAAACTGATATTCATCCTATTCTATAATTTAAAACGTTTGAAGCCGTATCTGCACGTATCGGAAACAATTCATTCAATGGTTCCGTTGTCTGCCTGAATATGCTTCAAAACGTACATGTTAATTTTGAGTTTTAAGATTTACTATAGAACATGATTCAATTACATGATAATTGGGAGATTGCAACTTACATCTACATAACGGAAATGGACAAACCAATAAATTTAATGAAATCCTCACATATTTTGATCTCTTACAGCATGTTAATTATCAAACTCACGTTCATGTACATTGGCTAGATGTTTTGATCACCTAAACTTCATAATTCAGTATTGTCAGCATGAGGTATTTCAGACCATCTCGTAGTCATATCAGAAATTGACGGATGTAAGACAAAATAGATAAAGGAACAAATATCTTTCTAAAAAAATTAAGATAAATTAAATATAACTATTTGCATTCAGATAATCCGAATTAGGATTTTGTCAAGGAACAAAAGAAAAAACTGTCAGCACTCTATCAACAGTATGATTCTGTCCTTGGACAAATAGCCAACTACTCTACCCAAAAAAACACACGATAATTTACAACGAAAGCACATATGTGGTTTAGCACCTTTACTTTAATACAAATATACCTTATGTTCTGATCCGCGAGCAGTAGGGCCTCTGGATCACGTTGCGACTAAACACTAGCCCCAAAAAATAAAAATAATAAGAATAAGAATAATAATAATAATGATAATAATAATGATAATGATAATGATAATGATAATAATAATGATAATAATAATGATAATAATAATGATAATAATAATAATAATAATGATAATAATAATAATGATTATAATAATAATGATAATAATAATAATGATAATAATAATGATAATAATGATAATAATGATAATAATGATAATAATGATAATAATAATAATAATAATAATAATAATGATAATGATAATGATAATGATAATGATAATGATAATGATAATGATAATGATAATGATAATAATAATAATAACAAACACGTAATGGTGCATAACCACTGAGCAATGCTCATCCACCTTGGCGACCTCAATTTTTTACACATTCTACATAGCATGAACAATATGACATGGCAATATATAGATACAGGCATTCTTAATTATCATGGTTATCGTTTTTTTCAATCGAAAATAAGTATACACAAAGTAATTGCTAATGAATAAACGATATCAATAAAAATGTATATAAGGTAATACAACATAGTAATGATATATGAGCTGAACAACTTCAAAAGTCTGTACAAATACGCCCATATATTAATCTTTAGAAGAGTCACATGATTAAGTAGTATTACATATTATTTGATAATGAATATAAATAATAATATATAATAAAATTATTGATATTTACGTATAAAAGGCAATAAAATAATTTAACATAATAATAAATTGGCAGTCCAATACAAAGTAAATACGGTCAAAGTAGAAAATAATTTAATTTCATTGCGTTCAAAGTGTGATCAAGCCATGACAGATGTGATCAGAAAATTGACCAGTCGTGGTTAACCCTATGTCACTTATAGTCCATTAACAGGATATAATTGTACAGTCCCTCTTGTAAAAATATCTCTGACAAATTATCCGGTTCAACATGCGAAAATAGTGAAGAGAATTATGATGGAATAGTTATGCTTTGCTTTACAATATGATTTTACATTACTATTTGTCGTTTGGGATCACAAAGGTATAGTCACGCTACACATGTGATAACTCTTCTGTACACTTGACCCTCTTATATAATTATGATAAGTGGACAAATACAACACAGCGAATTATAATCTACTACAAAAATAATTTTATCTTTGTTCCGTTATAAATAAGTATGTTTGATTCGCTCACATTAATTATTTCAATTTGGTGATCTACAACATTAATTATCATATCATCCTCAGCCGCAATTATTTAAATCTATAATTCACTCATTTCAAGCTGTATTAACATCCAAAAATTTATAATAATTGTAAATTGATAGACAATCGCTTAAGACCACTAAAATTTATGTTCGAAATGTCCATGATGTTTAATCAGAACAAAAAACAGTATGTATTTAGATATATTTACATAGTTTTTTTCTAACGCAACAATGTGTTATCATTAATATCACATAGGTAGAAAACAACAACAATAGGTCTCTTTTCTGTAATGACTGAAACGAAAAGATAAAATGCTTTCAAACTTACTTTATCAGCGATGTTAAACTTTGCAATGAGTTATGCCATAGGCCGAAGAATATAGTAAATCAGAAAAAGAAGGTTGACCAAACATTGTGTCAAAATGATTCCAAACATCCGTTTTAGAGAGTAGCCTACCTGATGATCAATCACAACAAATACTACACACATAATTAATTTATTACAACACGTTACAAGTCAATCCAGTTCGTTCGAATTTAACTAATAAATTTTAATTATTTTTATTATCTCCAGTATAAACAAGACACATCTTCAACACATTTTTGTCTTTCAGATTCTGACACATCATGACCAAGCATGGGACGCATCATCGTTTTGTAAGTGGAAAAAATATTTTTCATACTCAAGGTTCCATAAATTAATATCTTCCAATTAATTATTTTTATGTTACTGTGCATTATTAAAATTCAATGAATTTACTATCGCCTTTAATTTTAAATGTATATCTACGAAACAAATATGAAATACATGTATTTAAAACAACATATCAGCATGCAGTCTATTTTCTTGTATTAAAATTATACTGCTATTAATTATTGAATTAACATCCTGAATATATTGAATGTAATGAATAGTTATTCAATGAATATATGGTATCATTTGATGTTTATTTCAGCCACATCAACAAGATGATATAGTCTACAGAAACAACATGATATCTAAGAAAGTGAAAAGAATAATGACTCAGGTAACTAGTAGGATGTGGTTAAATAATTCAGCTCAGTTTGTCAGGTCTGATTAAGTTATAATGATACTACATTTGTCTACAAGTGATGCCAACTTGACAAATTAGTTTCAAAAAGTAAACCCTTATTATTTTCTTAATACTTTTATCATTCAAAGTTCATGTTCTTAATATGCTTAATGCAGCGTTAATAAATTGCTTATATCGCTCTTGTTAACCAATCAATTGAAGAATTTTAAAATCAAACGTCAACAAAAGGATAACACATTGAAAATATCCGGGCTAAGACATATTTAAAATTATTTAATGTTGTGATATTCAAATATGTGATCAAGCTATTGTCTAACATAAATAATTTCACTGCTGCATCGAAGCAGTTTCTGTGTCACAAATACTGAAGTATGAAAGTAATTTATGATTACATATTTATATCAACTTGATATTTATTAAAATATCGCCTGATATTGCAATTCTAATGTTTTTTTCCAGCAAAAACGCCATCATACCGATCTTTTCAAATATGTTAAATATGTCATATTTTTTCATGTTTGAGCAGGTACATATTTCACATGTCGTCTCGAATGTACATATTTATGTTGTGCATTTCCAATTCTACCGTTTTTTTGTCAATTAATTAATTTACTTAGAAACCACATGTTGTGTCCGGATACGTTCCTGCCTAAGAATCGATTGGTACGGACTGAAATGCGTGGATTATATTCCACACATCACACAACTGGTAGTACCGCACATTTATTTTTAAATATTAAGATTGATTTAGTAAAATTGTTAAAATACAAAGAAATGAAAAAGCTGGTGAATGCTTCCTTTACATTTTGCTTTCGTAGGCCTGCAAAATATAATAATCTTACATTTGCAAAAAATAACCACGAATTATGTCAATTTTTATATATATAACTCATTTATTTTTCAAGGTTGGTGACCTTGTGAAGATAAGAGGCTTCCCAACCACTGCTTTGATAATTGGAGTGCCCGGTGAAGGATTAAAAATTATTGGTAAGGTTATGCGTGATATCTTACGTTCTGTTGTTGAGTTTATATATCGAAATCACGGACAAAATATCTGATTGAGTGTTATTATTGTAGAAGTGTAAAAATTTTAAATAAATGTATCAAATTAAATATATATCTCATCACAGGAACGAAACATAAATATATCTGCAAGTCTCAGTAGTGGTATAATATTTACATTTTAAGTCCCTATCAGTCGATCGTTAACTACAAAGAACAAGAGGACTGAATTCCTATATCATCCCCCGTCATAAATTAGGTTTGACTTTTTGCGGTCACAAATATTTAAAAAGTTGATTTGTGGTGGCCATTTTAAATTTCAATAGAATCACATGCACATTTCCAGATGGTGGGTAATATGATTGTACAATGTGAATTATTACTGATTTAAATTTTTCAGTTTTTGCGCCCACAAGAAAATAAGTAGTTTATCCATTTCAGCCATTTTGAATTTGAGTAAAACCTTGAAAAAGTCACCTGCACATCTCCATATCGTCCACAAAAAATATTGGAGTTGACTTCTGGCGGCCATTTTAAAATTTGGTAGCATCTTTAAAAAATCACTTGCACATCCCCATGTTGATAGGAAGTTGAAGTTAAAATTTAAAAAAAAATTGACCAAACAAAATCAAAGTTGATCTGTGGCGGCCATTTTGAATTCCAGTAAAACCTTGAAAAAGTCACCTGCACATCTCCACATCATGGGGAATGTGATAGTAAAATTTGAATAATTTCTGACTTCAAGTTTATCAATTTCGGCCATTTTAAATTTGAGTAAAACCTTGAAAAAGTCACCTGCACATCTCCATATCGTGGGGAATGTGATAGTATAATTTGACTTTTGGTTTTAGAGTTTTTGCACTGACAAAATTTTTTAGAGTTGACCTCAGGCGGCCATTTTGAATTTTGGTAGTATCTCTAAACAAGAGCACACTCGATAATAGCCCGCCACCGAATTATGATAAAGAAAGTAAAGACGAATGTCATCTCGTAAATAACAACCCAAGATATAAATGGTATGTTAAACCAGCCGCTTTTCAAGTTATCGCGCCCACAATGTCAAATTATGGACGTAAAATAAATGTGAAAAATCGCAATAAGTCGACCATTTTGATTTTTTTACCGGCCATTATTGAGCTTGTCCAAGAACTGCTTATTAGTAACATGCATAACAAACTTGAAGAGGATACTTGTGAAAATGTTGAAGTTATCGCGCCTACAAGGTCAAATTATTGACGTAAAATGAGAAAAATCGCAATAAATCGGCCATTTTAAATTTTTTTTCAGCCATTATTGAACTTGTCCAAGAACTACTTATTAGTAACATGCATAACAAATTTGAAGAGGATATGTGAAAAACTTTTCAAGTTATCGCGCCCACAAGGTCAAATTATTGACGTAAAATGAGAAAAATCACAATAAATCGGCCTTTTTTTTTTTTTTTTCAGCCATTATTGAACTTGTACAAGAACTACTTAGAAGTAGCATACATACCAAATTTGAAGAGAATATGTGAAAAACTTTTCAAGTTATCGCGCCCACAGGGTCAAATTATTGACGTAAAATGAGAAAAATCGCAATAAATCGGCCATTTTTTTTTTTTTTTCGGCCATTATTGAACTTCTCCAAGAACCTCTTATTAGTAATATGCATAACCAATTTGAAGAGGATATGTGAAAAACTTTTCAAGTTTTCGCGCCCACAAGGTCAAATTATTGACGTAAAATGTGAAAAATCGCAATAAATCGGCCATTTTTTTTTTTTTTTCGGCCATTATTGAACTTGTCCAAGAACTACTTATTAGTAACATGCATAAACAATTTGAAGAGGATATGTGAAAATTTTTCAACTTATCGCGCCCACAAGGTCAAATTATTGACGTAAAATGTGAAAAATCGCAATAAATCTGCCATTTTTTTTTTTTTTTCGGCCATTATTGAACTTGTCCGAGAACTGGTCATTAGTAACATGCATAACAAATTTGAAAAGGATATGGGAAAAACTTTTCAAGTTATCGCGCCCACAAGGTCAAATTATTGACGTAAAATGTGAAAAATCGCAATAAATCGGCCATTTTTTTTTTTTTTTCGGCCATTATTGAACTTGTCCGAGAACTGGTCATTAGTAACATGCATAACAAATTTGAAAAGGATACGTGAATAACTTTTCAAGTTATCGCGCCCACAAGGTCAAATTATTGACGTAAAATGTGAAAAATCGCAATAAATCGGCCATTTTGAATTTTTTTTCAGCCATTATTGAACTTGTCCGAGAAGTGGTCATTAGTAACATGCAAAACAAATTTGGGAAGGAAACATGAAAAACTTTTCAAGTTATCGCGCCCACAAGTAAATGTTAACGCCGACGCCGACGCCGACGCTGACGCCGACGCCGACGCCGACGCCGACGCCGACGCCGACGCCGACGCCGACGACGCCGAACTTCAATTGCAATAGCCCACCTTTTTTAATTAAAATTAAAAGGCGGGCTAAAAATCACTTGCACATCCCAATGTTGCTAGGAATGTCATGTTAAAGTTTCAAATAGATTTGACCAGTAGCTTTTTTCGCGCCCACAAGAAAACGTGACGCCGGACGCCAGACGCCGGACAGAATCCTGGCGCGAGTAAAATCCCCCTTCCCCTACGGGCGGGGGATAAAAATACTATTATTTTTGCAATTATCTTGCAACGTCTGCATTATGTTCAATTATTTTCCTTCCATTTTTTTTTAGGTCATTCAAAAGTGGTGAATTTTCTGGAAGAAAATGAACAGTTTCAGGAGTGCTTCAAGCATGAAGTTGACATTCCACCCACTGCACCACGGAATCCAGCTATCATGGATAAGACAGAGCGTTAGTTGACATTTTTGTTGTTTAATTTAATAATCACATATTCATGTCCAGTTATCATATAATGGCAGTGATGATAATATATACTGTAATTTAATTAATGACATTTCCATTTCAGACAAAGTAATGTCAACAGAAGATGATGTACTTGTGGTAGATTTAAATGAAGTGCCGGTCACTGCAAAGAACATGCCTGTGCATTACATGAGGAAATGCATCATAGAGATAATCAGCAAAGAAATAAAACATAAAGGTATAGAGCAAATTTATTTATGTTGTTTTAATACTGGGCCACAGTTGATTGATGCAAGAGGAAGTTTTTGCAATAAAAAGAAGTTTTTGATACATTTTTTTCAAATGTGCATAGTTATCGATATTTTGCTCGTAAATGTGAACATATAAATATTGACGGGAGAATTAATAATCCTAATAATACAAAACTACAAAAATAAATGATTATGCAGAAAAAATAATTATTATAAAAAACTCTGAAACTGAAATCAAGAAATAAAGACAAACATGTGATGTAAAAGTGCTTAACCACCTCTATCACTTATTAAGTAAAAAAACCAATCATTTGACAAATTTTTATGTCAAATGATAAAGTTGAATCGTTACATTAAAATTAAATAAATTGCATAACATATGAAAATATGTTTAACTATGCTGCTGTTTACATTTATATAGGTATGTGCTAAACGACATGTTCAATTTTGCTATGATTGATATGATAGATAACTGCTATGTCAGAGCAGAGAGACATTGTTAAAAATTGATGCCAAACAGGGGAAAGGGTATTAATAATAGGTCATAGCAATAGTAATATGTAATAAGGGCTATTTCACTGTAATAGTAATAGATCGCGAAAAAAATTAAAGTATTAGTAATAGTAATAGATCGTCGAGTAATAAATAATAGTATATTACTTTTATATTACACTATTCTATTTTCGCTTGATCATTCACATCAATTTAACCTATGCCACTAATCTTAAAAAAAAATATATTTAATTAATAATTTGTTAGTTCAAATGCGTAATTTTATATATGATGATTTGTAATAGTTTTATTGACGCCCACAGTGTATTATGCATGTTCCGAACACACAATGTGTTTCTACTACAGTTGTACCAAGCAAAATAGAATCTGATTCTATTTTCTTTGGTGGTACATTGTAGATGGCGGGCCGTCCTTAAAACTACATTTCATGTTTGCTGGAAGGCGAGTCAGTTGCCGGCACTATATTTGTTTATGCAATGTGTGAAGAACAACGCACTTTAATTACCGTTATCGATGGTCAATAAGGCGCGAATTAAAATCTAAACAGTATCAATACAATTCATTGCTTGGTCAAACACCTTTGACCTTTTGGTTGTGATGGTCAGCCCAGCAAACACAGCATTCTCAATATGCTGTTTAGGCAAAAATGTTGAGCTAGCGTCGAAGAAGGTGGAGATCATTAATACAGCATTGGAAGAATGCCCCGTGTTTGGGGGTGGGTGGGGGGAGAAATGTATGTCGTACAGACGGTGTTATATAACTATTCCTGAACTAAATCTATAATTTTAGACGGTATTATGCATAAGGAAATCTAATACAGTTATATTGTCATCTTCTTTCAAATACTTATGATTATCATTTTAGAAATACAAAAATCAGAGATAATACCGGTATACTTATGATACATATGTATATATATAAGAACGTTTCTCATCGTCACATAGGCATATCATTTGATATATACAAAATATATTTTGATACATATATGTATATTTATGTACAATATAATCAAAATTTTATTTTTGTGCACATCACACACCTTTGAGGTCCCACTTAACAGACAACGGTCATACTATTGTACCAAAACGGCAAGTCACTCTCGTCACTGCGGTTAAAATACTACAAGTACAATTTTCAAATGGATGAAAATTATAGATAATTTTTATTATAATTATTATCATTTTCACGACCCTAGCACGTTATTAACGGACAATAGTACAATGATAATTATTAAAACAATAAATATTCTTTTCAAGGATGTTGACTGTACCCATCAGCAGAATAAGGGTCAATTACTTGCTGATAACGCGTGCCGCGATTTAAGACCCTTTACTGTCTGCGTGCTGCAGCCTATCGTGACCTACGAATATGTTATAATTATACAACAAAACACTCCACTTTGTAGTTGGTTTTCGGGACGCAGAGGGTTAACGATCCGGTGTGTCTGCGCTCACGGCCCGCGCGTCCATCATTGACGGACCTGTGTCACACATAAATATTGAAAAAACATATTGTAAACAAAACGGACATTTAGACAATAGTTGTATGCCTGTTCAAACACTTCATTGATATACAATTCTTATTAGCTTGATTAGTGAGTCACTTAATAACTTTAATTAGATTCATTCCCATCGCGACGTATGATATCTTGACGTGTCTCTCTGAGCGATGTGTGATCTGGGTGAATGATATATATAGCTACGTATAATTATTATATACTTCGACGTAAACGCTCTCCTGCATATAATAGTAGTTCCATGCTAATTTTGTGTTTAAAGCAAAAAATGACCTTTAATAGTCATGCAAATGTCATTTCAAACGAAGAGCAGGGCGCTTACCATCATACATACATTTATTATATCATCAAGCGCACATAATTATATATATGAACGTAATGGACATGGTATTAAATAATACAATATAGCTATTTTAGTTATGTGTGTGTATATCTGGGTTTTTTGGCGCATTATCACCCAACAATGCAGTACTTGGTACTCCATCTAAACTTATAAATAAAAGAGAAGCAATTCAATACCTGAGCCAACACTTTTAAATTTTGTTATAAATGTTACTCTAAATATTTTTACTTTGATATTTGTATTTGTCAAATATTACATTTAAGCATTTTAATTCGGATTTTAATAGCTCATAACCTAAATTAACATCAAATAAAAACAAAATCACCGTACGAAATCACCGTCCGAAATTACCATCCGAAATTAGCGATATTATTACCAAAATAGTGATATAAAAGACCACTGAATTGGGCGTCCAAATTCACCGCACACCGTCCGAAATCACCGTCCAAATTCACCGCGGCGTCCGAATTTACCACACACCGTCCGAAATCCCCGTCCGATTTCACCGCACACTGTCCGAAATCACCGCCCGAAATCATCGATTGGCGTCCGAAATCACCAGACCGAAATAGTCGAGTTCTGAAATCACCAGACACCATACTAATATCCTGTTTATTTGGATCTGTAGATAGCCATACGTACAGTGTTATCACGGCTAACATATCACATTGCAATAACGTTGTGCGGCAAAGCTAACAGTGTCTTGAGGTCATGATATCTAAACAAATGCTAATTATACAATCAATTAATCATGTTAGGTACCGTATATGGAAAACATTCGATAGCAGTATAGCTTGTTATCGCTTTTAAAAAGATGACGAAAAGTTATTATAACAGTAATATATAAAAGAATAATAGTAATAGGAATATAACTCAAAAACTGTAATAGTAATAGTAAGAAAATAATATCAAAGTAACAGTGATAGTAATAAATTGCATGTAATAGTTCACATGTCTGATGCCAAATATTTGCTAAATAACATCACAAATTATTCAGGTGAATACACAAAAAAAATTTGGAAGGAAGCTATGAGACCTAATTGGTGGCCCGATGAAATCACATTTACTTCACCAAGTACAAAGATCAAAGTCGGTTAGTTCTGAGTGATATGTTTTTAAAATATATATTATGAATTCATAAATTCCCATCAATGCCTTTTTGCATTTATGTTCAATTTTTTATTATGCAATGTGATTACTGTATTAATTTATAACTCCATTCACTTTTTTCAGGCAGTAAGAATGAGATTGTTCTAACGGGGAACAAGCTGTATAAGATCATAGATTATTGGCATCATCACTTAAAAAAGGTAAATATTATAAATTAAATCATGCAATTATATATTAATGACTGTTTTAAATTATACTTGGTCACTATCGAAATTTACATTTAAATTCGCATCAATGCTAAGTGACAGTTTAATTTTTTATTTGATTCAACATTACATGTTTGTGACACATTTGATACATTACTGCGTATGATAGTGATTGCCACAGCTGATATAATTGTGAGGGTTGTGGTGAACTTTAAATACATGTGATTAAGATAAATTAAGGAAATGTTAGATTTAACGGCTATTAAATGTTACTGAATCCATACAATGCTTACTTGCGACAAAACGAATAAATCATTTTACAGAAAAAAAATATTTTTATTTTATGCTTTACGGATATTCACCAAATGACCAATTATATTCCCGATAAAAAAATATATTACAAAATAAAAGCATAATTCTATTCACAATAACTAATTCTATTTTTTAGATGATCACGGACGCCAATGATCGTGGGAAGAGTGTTAAATTCATTAACACTCACAATTCTGAGACTGCAGTTCAAGTAAGTTTTTAATATGTACAAATTATTTCCAATAAAAAATAATGCATTATTTTCACTAACGGAATGATATTGTAATTTAGGACTACACCTACTTTTTTAATTTATTATAACACCTTTCATAACAAATTTCAGGTGAATTCATTTTTCAAGTCTTCAACATTGATTGAGGGAACAGTATCGTCGCCCGGTATTGTTAAAGGTATGTACATTATTATTATATATTATAAGAAAAATAATACAACAGTAGTTTCATTGATTCTACATAAGGGCAGAAATGCATAACATGTGTATTTCTGATAAGCATGATAAGGGTGATAATCGTATATTGCCGGTCAGTAATCGCGGTTTATAAAAAAAAATCTATATCTAGTGCGTGGTTATGGTGTGAGATTTGTCACCTGAATGTGACCATATGCGTGCCTATGTAGAGTATAAAATGAACTATATTGAAATTAAAATAAATTTAAATTGAAAAATAGTTGTTATGATAATGAAATGTCACGATGGTAGCTTATTTTAAACGTCACATAAATAGCACAGTATTGTGATTGTATGTGGGGCTGAGATCGTTGTTATAACAGCCTAATTAGTGATGTAGACGTACAAAGTGAAGTATAATAGCATCTCGCTACTCTTTAACAATATTATTATCAAATCATGACTGATTATCAACTGTCAACTTCAACTTTTTATATATTTATATAATATTTCAAGTTATATAGCTCTACCTATAATGGATCCATCAACTATAATGTCTATTTAGCGCTAATTGGTGTGAGCGTTAAAATATATCGACAGAAATTTTTGTATAAAGTCAGGTAATGATAGATATGTCATTGACATGAAAAAGTATACATTGACACTTATATGACATGGCAATTATTTAAATTTACACAATGATCTATTTAATATAGCGTGATATTACATACAGCATAATGTACTATATCTTTATATAGTTACTATAATCATTTTATTGACAAGTAAATAAGCACATAATTCCATCGTCAATAAATATCCACCTATCTATCTGTCTACTTGACTTAAACTGACTGAAATGAAAACCTTAATAACCAAAGCGACATCACGATTAAATAAAAAAATGAAAAACAGATTAGCATTCCGCGTCCTCAAAAGGTCACAGCGAGTGTTTATATTCCTCCATCCAATGTTGCCGGTAAAAGTCCATCGTTGAGACCAAAGAAAATAGAATCATTCTTAATTTTCCTTGTTGAGACATAGTTGCTTAATGACCAGTGCAGGGTCTACAGGGCGGGGGGGGGGGACTTGTCAATCAGCCTTGGCCCAACCCACTTGCCATACCCCTTCACCTTCATTGGTCATGTCCACCTATATCAGATGTGATTACCAAAACACCCAACCCACACACATTAGGCAATACATTACACAACATAATTTTATACAGAATAAACAGAATTATTGAAAGAAACTAAGCGAAATGACAATTCTGTGCTTTCTAACGTTATTATAAGTCTGAACGAAATTGTGCAATTAAATTATATACATAAAATGAACTATTTTAAGCTGACTGAGAATTGTATGCATTATAATTATATTTATATATTACGTTGAAATAATTAAGCGTTCAGAAGGATAGAAACAATCAAAGTTTAAGCACGTCTGGTTATGAAACATATGATATGATAATTACCCCGCCGATCAGTCAAAAGATCCGAAGAGTGACCAATCGAAGAGTGTTTCAGTCTGTCACATGATAAGATCGGCCAATCACCGCCGTCATTCACTTGTTATTTAAATTAGGTGGTAGAAGACAAGACTTGGGCCCGCGATCTGTAGAGGTCGAGTGATATTTTCTAAACAGGGGTGCGGTTTAAAACATAGCCTACGTTTTCCAGATTTTAAAATTCTCAGAGTAGAACCTTTTAAAATTTGCAAAGTTTGTGGTGCGGTTTATCACCAGGGTGCGGTTTTATTAACGGGAATATACAGTACGTGTAGTTAGCGAAACTATTAAATATTGTGATAAAAAACATTTGTTACATAGCAGCTGTTAACTTAGCATCTTCATATTTCAGATACATCAACATCAACGGAAAGTGGAGAAACAATTGCATATGAAGATGTTTCAGAAACTTTCAAATTGTCCGAAGGAGAAGGTATGACAGTTGAATAAATCCTATGTTTGTATGTCATCTAAATTGTATATTAATTATCATTCCTTACATTTGTTGTTGGTGAATATTAACTAAATTAATATGAAGAATATTTGTTATACATAATATATTTTCTTCAAACAAATAACCTTCATATACCATTTCAGATTCATCTAGTGTATCCGAAAAATCTTCAGTGGAAGAATCAAAACTTAAAGAAGCAGATACTATTGCCTATGAAGATATCGCAAGGACTACTGAATTGTCCGAATTGAAAGGTATTAGGATAAATTGTTTTTATATAAATATATCTATATAAAATAAAGTGTATCACTTAATATTCTGTACGTGTGCATTAGTCATTAATGAATATGAAGGAAATTAACATGAATAATAGTTGTTATATGTAATCTATTTTCTTCAAACAAATAACCTTCACATACGATTTTAGACTCATCAAGTGAATCCGAAGAATCTTCAGAGGAGGAAACAAAAATTGAAGAAGCAGATACTATTGCATATGGAGCTATTGCAAGGACTACTGAATTGTCTGAATTCAAAGGTATTGGGATGAATTATTTTTATATAAATATGATATATCAAAAATAATGTGTATCACTTATAATTCCTTACATGTGCATTAGTCATTGATGAATATTAAGTAAATAAACACGAAGAATAATTGTTATACATAATCTATTTTCTTCAAACAAATAACCTTCATATACTATTTCAGATTCAGTGGAAGAATCGAAAATTGAAGAAGCAGATACGATTGCATATGGAGATATTGCAAGAACCACTGAATTGTCTGAATTTAAAGGTATTAGGATGTATAATTTTTATATAAATACATATCTATCAAATTTTAAGTGTATGACTTATTATTCCTTACATGTGCAATAGTCATTAATGAATTTAAAGTACATTAACATGAGATATATTTCTCACAAATAAATAATACTTTTATACCTTCCATTTTTGACAGACAGAAATTATTTATTTTGACCAATCAAAGATTCATATAAGGCATTCCAATGGCGCTATTACATGGACCACCCGACATTCAGTTGTTGGTATCAAAATAGTAAATAAAACAAATCATAATATATTTCATCCCATTACAGATGCACCAATTGAAACCGGAGAATCTTCCGAGGAGGATACGAAGACTGAAGGTATGAGAATATATAACTTATAAATGAAATAAAAATTAACACTTTTATAATTTTTTTCATAATGTAGTCTGTTAGTTTCTCATACAAATTCCCATGTATACATTTACATGTACAATGTATACATGTACATGTATATATAAAAACATATCTCATCGAAGTATACAAATTACGACAGATTTAAATTTCATTAAATATCGTTTTACATTATTTCATGCATAATTATGTATGAAATATGTTCATTAGCATGATTAGTCATTAAATTTAGAAGCAGTTGTTAAAATACAATACATTTTTAAATAATTGAGCAAATAATATTCGTGTATCATTTCAGATTCATCAAGGGAAACCGGAGAATCGTCATTAGAAAAAAAGATAATCAAAGGTATGGTAAAATATGTCTTAAATTAAATATAAATTATTTTACTTATCATTACTACATTTGCTTTTATCATTATCGAATGTAAATTGAATAAATATGTTTTTTAAACAAATGTTACTTATATATCATTTCAGATTCACCAATTGAAACCATAGAATCTTTAGTTGAGAAAACGAAGACAGAAGGTATGAAAAAACATAATTTTCAATAACTAAAACACACACGGTTATTTGTATGATTCTTAATTTTCATCTAGCATACATTCTCCCATTTTATATATATCAAAATATTTCTTTACAGCTGGAGCAGAGAAGCCTAAAATAAATGAAACAAAGACATATGAAGGTAAGATAAAATACTTAAAATTAATTCAATTAAATCAAACATGAATGTATGCGTAATTTCATTGGCGGATTTAGGATCTGAAGAAATGAGGAACGCCCAGGTTTTTTTTCAGATTGCCCCCAATTTTTTTTTTAGTAAATTTTAGCCAATTTTGGTGAGTTAAAAGTATTAGGCGAAAAAAAGGGGGGCGCCGCTGCGCCCTTTATCCGCCAATGAATGTTCTACACTAGGGGGCCTACTGAACATATGTTACCTCATATTTAATATTTGTTTACGTAAAAATAAATCCTTACATAATGAGTAAGTGACAGCTTAATAACAGTGTTAGAAAATGATATAGTAAATTTATGGTAATAATACCAATTTGATTTCATTTTCGTATGTGAAATATTAGAAGCATTCGTCTCAAATAAATCATATGCAGCGAATAATATTTCAGTCCAGCTTGATCAAATCAAAACATCGGGACGACGTTACGTGATAAATGTTTGTGTAATGCAATATAAAATGCATTATAATTTTCACACTTCACACTTTTGTATATATTTCAAACGGATTATTGTGATAAATTTATGTTTCAGTTAAGGCTGGAATTATAAACACAGGAACATCCTGTTGGTTGAACTCATGCCTTCAAGCTCTTGCTTCCTATATTACAGGTAAAATGTTAATCCCTACAAAATCAATTTTATACAACGTAGCACAAGAACTTCGTAAATTTTTCGAAGCATATTAATATAACATAATTATATATCCATGAAGCACCAAACACAGATTATATATTTATAAATTACATATAGTAGATATTATAAAAACATATAACACATTTACACACAAGATAGGTAATAACCGGTATACATTGGACCTGTAGTTGTTGTTACCACCGAGAAAAAACGCATCATCAACGTCATGTCTGTCTAAAAATACAGTAAAATATTGAAAAATGTTCAAGACGCATAGGTAAAGGGGGAATATAATTACAAGTCTATATTTATTATCTACTCAATCGTAATTAAAAAATTATTTTGTTCTGTAACCAAGTTGCATTTACCTCCATAATTAATGTGCTACATTTTAATACTATTTAATAGTAAGAAAGGTATAATCAAATGTGTAATTGGTTGAAAGTAAAATGCCTTCATTATTTCAGTTGACAGCTTAACAAATCCAGTACATTCAGCGGTTCGTCAATTGCGAGAAGAGAATAAAGGATCAGTGGATTTCAGTGAACTTCTGGTAAATGTATTTTCAAAAGTAATACATTTATGATCGCATAACATACAGAGATGTGACACCTATTAAATGAGTGATGTTTTTCAAATATGTGAAATAAAGTCTGATTTTTATCACCACAAAGACTTGATAATTTATTACTATAATCGATTTCGTGTCGTGTACACCACTAGCTTGTATTACATTTTTTTTATTTACTTAACAGGGAGTGATATGTAGATTGAAGAGTGTGTCTGCAGCACAACAACAGGACGCAAGTGAAATGCTCAGATGTATGCTCTCCTTTGAGGATATTGAGCATCTATATAAAGTCGACCTACATGTCACCCTGAAGTGCATGAAGTGCTGCGAGGTAATTTAAATTTTATCTTGTTTATCTAAATGTTTTATTGTTGTGAAATTACACATTTTAATGCACATTATTTATTACAGGTAATTATAAAAAAAATTATGATTCATGTGTACCACACACACATGTTCAATTAAGCTTCAAATTTTGAAAATACTAATAATCTAATCTATTTGTACGATAAGGAGTCACACTGTTAATAAATAACTTTATAAAATTATAATTAGAAATTATTCTACTTAACCTTAAATTGTTCAATATTATTTATTTCAGACAAGAAGAGGTCGGGATGACAAAATAGTGTTGTTTAACCTGCCCATTCCACCATGGGCAGGTTCAGTACAGGACTGCCTCCATAACTATGAATTCACCACAGTTCAAGAAGGAAATGATACTGTGTAAGTTAAACTTAAAAAATGACATTTAATTGACATCACGGATTTATTATGTGAAACTATGCTTTACATCTTACAGTTCTCCATTTTATCATAGATGCACTTGTAAATTTTACCCACTAATTTAAAATATTAAATATATCATGTTAATTTTAAATCTCTTAAATATATTTAAAATAAATAATGTAACACAAAGTCGATGAATCATAATATTTTTTATTATCTAAATTAATATTTCATTTCAGAAAATGCACATCGACATGTAAGGTGAAGACCAGGCATGAGCATACAAATTTCATTGAAAAAACAAATCCCCCAGAGTGCCTTATAATAAATCTTGTGAGATATTATACAGAGGTTGTAAATGGGAAATTCGTGAATAGGAAAATCAGCCAATCAGCTGACGAATCAGAGTAAGGAAAAAAAATTCATAGTTAGAACATGTAATTATGATGATATATATTTATTAATTTTAAATAAACATTTTGTAAATGCAAAAAAAATATTATGTGCATTATTTGAATATTAAATGCAATTAAAAAATAAATAAATTCGAAATGGTATTGAACTAACAAACCTGTATTGCTATCAAGCAATTATTCATTACTAATACTTTTTTAATATTTATTGCGTTATATAAGCACGCATCTCTAAGTTGCATATAAATAGATGATATTTTTAAATACAATGAATATCACATATCAACATTGACAATGTAATATCTGCTCTTTGCAAATGTAATTGTAATATGCCATCTTTAGAATTGATAAATGTATATTTCAGAAGTATATGGCTTGGTGATCATCAATATCATCTAATAGCAATTCAAGTGAGTATATTTCAATATCAAGATTATCTAATTCTGTTACTGTAATGTTTATTTGTAAAGAAGGAAAAAATATAGCATAATATAAGAAAAGTAATTTAAATTAACTAATTGCATTGCAATAAAATTATTATATTTTTTCAGTGTCATCACGGAGATTCGACAGATGTCGGACATTGTAAGTTGAAACGGAATTGCTTTATTTTTTTAAGCAATTAAAAGGACTTTTTTTTTAAGCAATTATTTTTTAAGCAACTATTTTTTTAAGCAATTAAAAGGACTTTTTAAGATATTAAAAGGACTGCTGATAACAAAAACTTAGTTATGTTGATTAAATGATATCAAGTTTTGCCACTGTTCTGGGTTAGAATGTTATTCTTTGAATGGGTTATTCCTGTGATAATGCAAATTTTTTTTTAGACAATTGAGCAATATTTTTGTGACAGTGAGAAAATAAGCATAACTTATGACGTCAGTGATTTCTTGTTTATTTTTTAAATAACGGCTGATCAATTTAATATTATTTTCAGACACCACTTATGTAAAAACTGAGAAAGGATACAGAAGATATGATGACACTCGAATTGTTGTATTCAAAGCAAGACCTCGCGTGTTGTCGGTAAATATTTCTTTAAACCACTTATAATTATCTAATTACAAGGTAATGCCTTATATCATTACATAATAAATTTACAATTTTAAAAATGTTACATGAGAGAAAACAATGGCTATATTTAAATTCAAAATAAAAATGACCACAGACATTTTGCAAATGTATTTATTCAGAAGGAGGGATACATCTTCCACTACAAAAGAAATGAAGTTGAAAAAATAGGAATAAGCGATGCAAGTCGTGTTGAAGTGGTTATGCCTAAGGCAAGCGACAAGAGGTTGGCAAATTAAGATATGTAATTGAAATTGTAGGCCTACCTACTTACTGTATAAACATCGCAGGATAATATTAAATTAGGTAAATTGTGAAATCAGTTTACAATCTATTACATATGTTTTCAACGTTTTAAAAGTGTAGGCCTAATAAACAAACGATATCAGAAGAATAAAAAACATTGGGACATACGTTATTTCTTAAAATAAATACAATTATAAAATTATATCATTTTCAGAATAATAATAGATTGATTTAAATGAACATTATTCACAGATCTGATACACATGATACAGAAGCAGTGGAATATACAGCAGACCATGTATCTGAAGTGGACGACAAATTCCCGATTTCAGGTGATTTACCGTTACCATTGATAAGTATCATAAAAAAACGCAATAATTTACTTAATGATTTATTGTGAAATATCTCCACTAATAAATGTGAAGATTTTGAATAAAGTAAAATATAGCTACATCTTAAAGGACAGATAATAAATAAAACATTGAAACATTATATTGCGAAATTTAGATGCTTTCAACATGATTTGTTTTTATTTACAGATGATAAGACTGGACATATTCTGGAATTAGACATCACTGAAAAAATGAAGAGAAATGTAAGTAAAATATTAGAAATTATAAATTATTAGAAAATTAGGAAAAACATTTCTAATGGGAGCAGAAATCAAATGTACATGAGGCATCAAGGAGACGACCATATGCTTCTCTAAATATATGGATCTTCTTTAGTTCTGCAGGCAGTGCATTCCACAGTCGTGGCCCAGCAGCAGCAAAGGCCCTGTCGCCAAAGTCGTAGTTCCTGTACGCGGCTGTATAAATGTGTTCTGTCGTGAAGAGCGTAGTGTGCACTTCACATTATGCTGCTTCAGTAGCCCACACAGATATTCGGGAGTTTTGCCATGAGCTGAAAAAACATCAGCCACAGTACTTTATATATAGCAAACTTCACTGGTTTCACTGGTAACCAATGTAGCTGCATTCGCACGTCAGAGTTGTGTTCGTGACGACGCACACATGTTATCAGCCTTGCAGCACTATTTTGCACAAGTTGTAATCTATCGAGCTGGTACTGTGGTGAGCCCTGATATAATGCGTTGCAAAAGTCCAGCCTGGAAATCACCAATGACTGGATGATTTGGCGAGTGGCAGTAAGTGTTAAATGTAATCTGATGCGACAGAAATAGAATGACTGGCAAACTTTTCCAATTCAGGAGTCTAGTTAAGAGAACTGTAAAAAAAATACGCCAATATTTCTTGGAGATGTTGTTAGTTGAATACTAGATTCTCCAATTGTTATTGGTTCAACGTCAATATCACCATCACTCTGTGACGACACAAGATAGACATACCCCGTCTTGTAATTGTTCAGTTTTAACCTGTTTTAACACAGCTATGGATCAACATAATTTCATGTTCTTGGTGTCATAATAAAGCTCCAGCTGTGTGCTATCAAATGGTACCATCAACTACATATCGTATTTTTCCGACATGACACTCGTTATGTGCAGATGTGTCACAATTAGAGTAGAAGTGATCTCCTCTTCCATATAGTCATGATTGATTTGCTCAGTCTGTGGAAGAATACATCTTTCACGGTTTACTCTGGTCGATAGTGAGATGGACCCAGTTGTGATCAGACATCATTGTCGATACCTGAGTAGTCAGTAACACTTAATCTGATAGACGAGTCAGAACTAGGTCAAGAGTGTTACCGCTTATATGTGTTGGCCCTGTAATATGTTGGTGAAGGTTTAAAGCATCTACAATGGAGAGAAAATCACTTTGCGGTAGTGTCTGCAACATCACCCACGTGAAAATTGAAATCACCCATCATGAGAAGCTTCTCGTTGTTAGAGATGTAGCCCTCCATGAAGTTACTGAAATGATCAAGGAAGCCAGCAACTGTAAGCCCATTTTCAGTGGATGGTGGTGGGCGATATATTATGGCCATTCTCAGCTTTAGTGACCCTGTATCCGCTAATATCTCCATTCCTTCCATATGAGTGTAACTGAAACATTCTTGCACCTCCAGGTGAATTGAGGATTTAGCCAGTAAGCCTACGCCACCACAACGGCTATGTCGCCTTGGAACGTTATAGAACTGATAGCCATCAGGTGTCAAGCCCTTTATGAAGATTTTGTCACTTTCGTCACCACAGAGCCATGTCTCACATAGTCCAATGATGTCTAAGTCATGCTCTATTAAATATGACTTTTTTTTCAATGACTGAGGATTAAAAAATGCACAGCGTAGTTTGGTAGTAGCTGTTTCCGTGCTTTTCCCCCTGTGTTGTTGACACCAGCTCGGGAGCCACGTCTGGTTGACACGTGGCCAGCCACTCCTGCCTGGCACAGTGTTTTCCACAGGTGATGACAGATTGGACCGTGCGCTCAGTACGTAATGCTCGCAGCGACTCTGGACTGTACACCAGCGGCATGCTGATCGCACCCAAATGACTGCAATATATGTACACGAAAATTGTACGCTTTGACGAAATATCTGCAGTTAAAAACACCAGAACCACGATATATTTGCGGTTCAAAAAACATATCATTGGTTTCCCTGCACACTGATGTACCTCATCACATAAATGTGACTGCTTTGGTGTAAGATAGCACTGCAAACCGAGATGGAAGTGAAGCAGTGAGAGTCGTGCAGCCTCACGGCGCAACATACTGACCAATATACTGCGTACATCCATATAACATACAGTTCTCTAATAGGTTATATTAAGCAATGAAATGCAAAAGGAAACAAAATGATTTATAAAATAGAAAATTAAGGATCAATTGAAATATATTGAGGATATGTATTTATCAGTTCTGCGTATTGCAATGAATGACAATAACATTTTTTTAATAAAAGCCTAAACAATTATTTTCATACAATTAATATCAACATCACATAAAATTCACAATTTAGTACTTTTTTATTGGTATTAATGAATGTATTGATTACAGCATAATTATATTAATTTATAGGTCTCAAATTTTTGGAGTAGCGGCATGGATTATAAAAGTTCATCTGACAATAAATTCAACGTAACTTGGTTAGATGTAAAGAAGTGTCAGCCAATAGCAAGAGATGAAATAATAAGGATCCGGACCACATATAAGGAGCCGAGTTGGATACCAGGATGGACCAATGATTTGGTACTTAATTTATATATATAAATATATTTTAATTTGACACAGAAGGTACATGAATTATAATTGATTTATCCACTTCAAGACTGTAATTATTTCCAATTTTAATTGTTAATTGGTACCGGTGTTTGTAGCTGCAATAATAACTAACATTTTTTAAATTTTGTTTTATTTGATTTTTGTTTAAAAATATAGGTCATTGATTCATTCATGGATTGTAATTCACACACATCAGAAGTCACAGCGATGACGTCGACTTTTATGCAGAGCATGAAAAGAAAGCATAACAACAAATACCTCACTAAAGTAAGAACAAAATTAGCAAGATATGTTTAATACCAACTTTATTCTTTAAAAATTGTAATTTATCATTAAAAACTTTATAATACTTATTTGCCTATATTTGCAGATGCGACTTTCAGAGAAGAAAGTACTTATCCCAATTAACCAACATGGGAACCATTGGTGTTTAATGGTGAGTATCATGAATTTGCTTTAATTATATAATGTCATGTTTGTCAGAATATATATACATGAATTCAATTTAAATATTTTAACACAAATTGTGTAATAGAGTAGTATATAACAGATGTGGCGGTGCGTGTGATTTTTCAATTGTAAAACCAAATTATTTACTAATGAAGCAAGAGTGGAAGCGAGGCATTTCAAATTAACCTGAATTAAGAAAATATTACCCGTGAAAATTTTGCCATACTAATTTTTTTTTTCACCTTGATACGTAAACTTCATATAAGTATTTTTGCGCACATTTTGTTGTGGAATTTCAACTTATACAGGCCGTAGACAGAGAGAGAGTTAGAGATTACAGACACTCTTAGTATTTAAAACTGGAATAGAGTATCTGTTCAATTTGCTCATCTGGCGAAGTAAATAAAATGTAATGTCTTGCCGAAATTAGAAATAATATTATACGTAATAACGCCGATTTCATCAATTTAACTTTACAACACAAAAAAAAACATTAATAATCACCAAATGTCGGAAAGAAACATTGAATTTTATATGCAAAGCTTAAAACGAGAAATACACATTTAAATTTGTAATACTTTCCTCCCCGGCACACTGTATATGATTGATGTAGCCTTTTATAAAGTGACATTACAAGACTATCGGTAATTGGCCCGGTATATCCTATTGTTGATGCCCATGATATTTATGTCTATGTTGTATATGTATATGCATGTCACCATGGTCACTGTAACTAATAAATACCTACTTAATTAAACTTTGTAATGAAATAGTATAGCACAATTAATTTCCTTTCTATTTCAAATTCAACATCACGTAATAAGGTATCATAGCGCGAGTGTTGTGCTTTTCACATGTTTTTTGAATCGTGTAATAAAGTGTTATAGCACAAATGTTGTTTTAATAATATATGAATTAATGTGCATCACCGTTTTGTTGCTGACAGGTAATCGACAACATCAGAAAAAAAATGAGATATTACGACCCCTTGAATGGATGTTTGCCTTCTGAAGAACTGATCGATAATTTAAGGTAGACATTTATATCATGATACAAATTTTCTTACTACACCATTTATCTGCAATTATTGCGTAACATATTTAATAAGTGATGCCTTCTTAACCCTTTAAGTCCTTACGATGCATTAAAGCATCATCTTACATCCCGGCAAATATACTTAATTTCCTACAAACAAGGGTTTTATATTATAAAATTTCCATGAAACTGGTTTATCAATGCGTGGTAATTTTCTTTAAACCACATCAAATCATCTTCATTTACTGTAAGTGGAGATTTGAGATAGCAATGCGCGGCTTGTAGTGGATAAGATGACTAGGGTAAATTCGGGCTCGAAAGGGTTAATGTATTTTGATCAGAAATAATCAAAACTTAATAAAAAGTTTACGTAATTATAATATTTATAATTTTACTGTTTTATTTCTTAGTAAATTTTTCGATGAGAGGAACGACAACGTGAAGGAAGATGCAATTTCAATTAGAAAATATACTATTGAGGATCATGTCTTCCAACTCCAGACAGACATGAAATCATGTGGAATCATGATATGTATGGTAAGTCTTATTTGAATAAGTTCTTTTAATAATGTGTGTTAAATGTAAGGGCATAATCTGATTGTATCTCCTATATGGCGTCATTTATGAGACACCCTCACCCCACATTGAGTTCATGCCAGCTCACCATGATCTCACAGAGAGATCAGATAATGATCACATACCGTGAGTTCAGTGTGATAAAACTATGAGTTCATGTGAGTACAGAATGATGACTATAGCGTGAATCTCTGCCAATGTCACTGCATGCCGTGCGGTTTTGAATCTCGCTTGGTGCATGATTTTTAGAGAAATAACATATTTCTCCCGTTTCAATATTGTGACATTGTTTCGATGTTGTGTCCTTGGGCAAGGCACTTAACCCTAACATGCTTCATTTGACTCAGGTGTAAATCAATACCTGGTAGGACAGAGATGGCAATGTGTGCGATTATTTCCTAGCGCCGAAATAGCTGCAAGTGCTGTATGCTCCAAAAAAGTTACATGAATGTTACAGTGACCATGGGTGATTTGTATGAAGCGTATAGAGCATTGTATGTGCGCTGTATGAGGAGTCACAAACATTATTTTAATAAAATTATTTTTTATTAAATTAACAAAAGGTCCAGAGATTCATGTAATATGCCACCTGATAAAGCAGGACACACCAACACATGCACGATTTTAAAATGGATGTATGCATATCTGGACAAATAGACCCGTTATTTATTGAATCAACCATCAGTTATTTCATGTAAGCTTTACAAAATCACACATATTCAACTATATAAATTGACCTGACGTGCTATTTAGAATATTTGATGTAAATAATATAGAACGTAATAAAGCAATATAATGAAATATAACGATTATCATCTCTTTTATTTTTTAACAGTATGCCATGGCTGAAGTCAAAGGGAAAAGAGGAATGCAAGAGATAACCATGAAAGATGCTCGGGTCGTTGTGTTACATACAATAATTGAGAGCTGTTTCGAATCATTCAAGGTAATTTGTCAGTTTTATTAATGACATATTTTCCCCATGCAACCTATTTTTTCGTAAGTAGCTCACAGGTATGTCAGTGCGAAAAAATAATTCTGGTTAGAATTTTTAAATTTGCTTTTTACTAATAATTAAATTTTGGTTGACAATTAAGTTTATGTACACATATATAAGCTAAAATGGCGGAGGGAGATGGTGAGGAAACATTGTCGGACTATCATGACTATCAGCCATAAATGTAGCGCTGATCGGCCTTACGGAGCGAGTCGCCTGGTCCACGGCTACCATGAATGTTGCCGCAATATCGCACCGATTAAGCAAAGACAGCCTGGAAATACTATGCCTAATAGTCTGTCGTCCATCCGTATCACTATAAAGTGTAAATAAGTTATACGCGCGATATTTTCAACTTTTTTATAAATATATTACAATGAAAGTAAATAAAAAATTCCCTGTGGAAAAGAAAAACTTATCAATTACCAATTACCTAATTTATTTTGGTTAAACTTCCAAGCCAAAAATAAAAATCTCATCACATACAATTACAACAATTACATAGTACCTTCAGATTGCAAAATGGCACTTTTGTAAACTGCTATAAATGTATTGAATTGTACGCTCATAAGGTAAATCTAATAAAAGTATAATCAGAACTACATTGAAATACCTTTTTTTGCAGAAAACTGACAATAAATCTCTTGATAAATGTTCCTGTGGGCATCATGTACCAGATGGGCCGTAAGTTTACATTTATTTAATTTACTATGACTTATTGTTGAAAATGATTTTATATAATGACGTTTAATCGAGCATTCATCACAACAGGTAGTTGGTCCGTAGGAATTCTGGGTATTTTATTAAAAGTGAGAGAGCTTCTAATTTCTGCTTATTATCTTCATTTTTAGTCTATCTACTAATTATTAGTGAAAGGGTGATTGTACAGCAGCATATTGTTGGTGATTAAAGGGTGCTCACAAAATTTTACAGAGCGTGTTACGTGCTAAAACATACATATATATACGTCCAGAATGTATGGATTTATGTCAAATAGCTCAAACATTAATACTTTATCACCCCTATTTATCACCCCAAACCTGCTATAAATCACCACGTTTTATAAAAAAAGATCGTAACTCTCTCACTATTAAACTTTTTAATGATATGCGCGTATGAATTTGTGTGGTGAGACCATAACCCCTGGGGTCTAAGGTTTTATCAGGCAATAAAACATTACTAATGATAAAATAACCATAGTACCGACAAAATATAACTCTTTATTAATAGCAATTATTTAACATATATAATCAGAGAACACATCAACATATTTTTTCACTCATTGTTACACAGAAAGGTTTGTGTGATCTGGATCTTATTGGGATGACAAAACCTTTTAAGAAAAGGCCACGGGGGTAGACCTAGAAAATGTCATTTAAAGGATAAGCTATAAGAACACTTTATTGTTGTAATGTGAACAATTGTATGTAAGAATAAAAAATAGAGAATACGTACGACACAGTTTAAAGTATATAAAGTATAAAAGGAATTGTAAAAAGATAATAAAACTACTACAATATATTACACGACAAAAAATGTGAAATATTTTTTTATTTTCTATAATTGAAAAACACAGAACAATTACTTAATCACAAATAATTAATTTCAATTCAATAGAAATATGTTGTTAATGATTTAGAAATAGTGATTTTTTTGGAATTCGTCCACTATGCGACTTATTACGTGTGATCTGAGTTACTATTAAATTTTGAATCGTATCATATAACTAAAAGCACATGTTATATTCATTTTTCTTTGCAGGGACACTTTTACATGCAATTCGTGTCACGTCAGATACCACTCAGCATGTGCGAGATTAAATGTGAGCATCCCAGATGTCACATTCACCTGTGATGTATGCAGAGGACTTAGTGCCTTTGATCTTCCAGAAACTGGATCTTTATCACCGATTTGTGGCACCAACTTACCCCGCAGCAAAGCAGAAAGAGACAATTTCATAAAAGAAGAACAACTAAAGAGGAGACTTAAGGAAATAGACTTTTTGGTCAAAGACAGGAAGTCTTTGCAATGTAAACTGGTACCACAGTCTGACTGGCTATGGGTTTTATACATAGAGGTAAATAATATGTTGACAACACCACTGCCATATAAAACGAATTTTCTATATAGATCAAGCATAATGAAAAACATGGTTGGATGCACTATAGGTAGTAACTTAATAGCATATGCAGACTCAATAATATTTCATTCAAATATAGTAGACAAGAAAGAACTTTTTCACATCTTAGTGCATGAAATAATTCATGCCAAATGTTTTATCATGCGAGTATGCGGATCTGACCATGGTGCAGGCTATCAAAAGGTTGGTGCTGAAATAATAAGAACAATAAGAAGGAATAGATCCCGCATAGACCATCTTTTCGATGAAAGAGTCGGTATTACAAAAGCATTAATCTTACCTGCTCGTATGAGTAGGTATTAATAAAACATTTATATCAATTATATACTGATACAGACAGTATACACTACAATAACATATTTCAATTTCAAGTATTGTAGTAAGCTTGTGATTTGCCGGCTGTCTTGCTAAAAGTACCCTGATCGGCTGGCGAGAATATTATGGTGGGGGAGGGGTGGGTGTTGACAGACCCCTGTGTGGAGCCCAGCAAACGCGAGGATTTGACCCATAACTGTTTCACTATTGGCCCACCGCCAACGGCGCTGGACCAACATTAAAACAACATCGGGTCAAGTCTTCGTGTTTGCTGGGAGAGCTGTCCGCATTATGATACACGCGGGCCGTCTGTGTCTGGTTGGAACAGGCTGCACAGTGTTCTGTGTAATGAAACCTAGATGACATTGATTTTACGTATTTTCATTTTGTACATACACTTCAATTTTCATATGATTATTTCATAATCATAACATTGTGTGGCTGAGAAGTTGATGTACATCTTGATAAGAAATATTTCAAATCTAAATGCTATTACATTTTTAATCTCAGTTACACTCCAATCTATTTGCATGTTATTATGTCAACAGTCGCTGATAAGTCTGAAACATTGATACATTGTGAAAAATGATGACGATAAGAATATCTGGCGTATAATTTATTACTTTTCAAAATTGTTAAAACTACACGTTTGCTATATAAAGAAGGGGAATAAATAACCTGAAAATAACCTTATATTTCCTAATTTGCATAATTAAATAAGGGTTATGTGTTCTGTGGAATATGAGATATATCATTTAAAAAAATGATTCAGTGTACATGGAGGATCTCCTGATACATCTGGTATTTATGTATACGATTTAGGAATGATTTGGCCAGTTCTGGTCACGAACATGAGTAACGTAGAAACAAGGTAACCTCGCCGTGATTAACCTCGCCACACCTGTGATATCAGCATTGTTCAGTTTTATCTGATTGTCTTAACGGCAGAAATGCAACTTTAAGCTGGTAATTCTTAAATAAACATAAATTTATATATATATTATATGTTATATGGGTTATAAATTCTATATACTATAATTACTTTGATTAATTACCTGTTTTATTATCGTGTATTAGATACATACGCCATCGCTAATTACTATTTCATACTCAAAGCCATATATGGGCTGAGTTTAAAAGAATATTGTCTATTGTCTACTGGCGAGATTACCTGCCACAATGTATGACTCATCCATATCACGTTCATCAATGCCTAACTTATAATTTATACTAAGTGATTTTGTAACATTTTATGATTACATAAAAATGTTGATGTAATACATCAAAATTTCCAAATCATAAATCATTTAATAACAACAGAATGTGAGAGTTTTGTGAAAGGATTTATCGTACCAATTTGTAGAATGACGTAATTCCAATTCGACTGCTGTCATAATCGATAATCAATTAAAAACTTATATACTACTTGTAGATTACGGTGATGTTAAATGAATACAGTTTACCACCAACCTGTTATGTCATACATGTCTTAATGATCCATTACCTACTATAAATTTCATGGATACATTTCATGCAAAAAATGAGATATTTTGAAATCTTTGAAATTTTAAAATTTTAATATATCATGTTTGTTATGTGTTATTCTCCTTATTTGTTGAAATCTTAATATTTCAATAATAATAAAAAAAACTGATCAATTATTTGTGTCAAATCTTTTGCTCTTTTGACTTAATTTTTTGCACACACCTCCCCAAGGGTCTTACCCACAATACCAGGGGGCTATTTCGTGGCCCAGGTCAATTACATGGGCGTGAGAGCCCCGGGGCGAATCTTTTTGTAGACGTCTTGAAATCGATCGATTGGCCCCGGGGGTGTCACAGGCCGAGTTTCGGACAGTTTGGCCCAATTTTTGACTGACGTGTTGGGAATGACCCAATGATCAATATTATTGGGCTACTTAGTGGCCCAGGTCAATTGAATGGTCGTCAGAGGCCCGGGGCGGATCTCTCTGCAGACGTCTTACTATAGGCATATTCGCCCTCACTCACTATACTATAGAGTAGAGACGGACCCCTAGGCCCCCGCTCTGCCACAGGCAGTGTAGTGAACAAATCTGCCCATTTTTTTGCACACACCTCCCCAAGGTCCCCACCTACAATACCAGGGGGCTATTTCGTGGCCCAGGTCAATTACGTGGGCTTAAGAGCCCCGGGGCGAATCTTTTTGTAGACGTCTTGAAATCGATCGATTGGCCCCGGGGGTGTCACAGGCCGAGTTTCGGACAGTTTGGCCCAATTTTTGACTGACGTGTTGAGAATGACCCAATGATCAATATTATTGGGCTACTTAGTGGCCCAGGTCGATTGAATGGTCGTCAGAGGCCCGGGGCGGATCTCTCTGCAGACGTCTTACTATAGGCATATTCGCCCCCACTCACTATACCATAGAGTAGAGACGGACCCCTAGGCCCCCGCTCCGCCACAGGCAGTGTAGTGAACAAATCTGCCCATTTTTTTGCACACACCTCCCCAAGGTCCCCACCTACAATACCAGGGGGCTATTTCGTGGCCCAGGTCAATTACGTGGGCGTAAGAGCCCCGGGGCGAATCTTTTTGTAGACGTCTTGAAATCGATCGATTGGCCCCGGGGGTGTGACAGGCCGAGTTTCGGACAGTTTGGCCCAATTTTTGACTGACGTGTTGAGAATGACCCGATGATCAATATTATTGGGCTACTTAGTGGCCCAGGTCAATTGAATGGTCGTCAGAGGCCCGGGGCGGATCTCTCTGCAGACGTCTTACTATAGGCATATTCGCCCCCACTCACTATACTATAGAGTAGAGACGGACCCCTAGGCCCCCGCTCTGCCACAGGCAAAGTAGTGAACAGATCGGCCCAATTTTTTGCACACACCTCCCTAAGGTCCCTACCTACAATACCAGGTGGCTATTTTGTGGCCCAGGTCAATTACGTGGGCGTGAGAGCCCCGGGGCGAATCTTTTTGTAGACGTCTTGAAATCGATCGATTGGCCCCGGGGGTGTGACAGGCCGAGTTTCGGACAGTTTGGCCCAATTTTTGACTGACGTGTTGAGAATGACCCGATGATCAATATTATTGGGCTACTTAGTGGCCCAGGTCAATTGAATGGTCGTCAGAGGCCCGGGGCGGATCTCTCTGCAGACGTCTTGTCTGCAGAGAGATCCGTCTTGTCTGCAGAGATATTCGCCCCCACTCACTATACCATAGAGTAGAGACGGACCCCTAGGCCCCCGCTCTGCCACAGGCAAAGTAGTGAACAGATCGGCCCATTTTTTTGCACACACCTCCCCAAGGTCCCTACCTACAATACCAGGGGGCTATTTCGTGGCCCAGGTCAATTACGTGGGCGTAAGAGCCCCGGGGCGAATCTTTTTGTAGACGTCTTGAAATCGATCGATTGGCCCCGGGGGTGTCACAGGCCGAGTTTTGGACAGTTTGGCCCAATTTTTGACTGACGTGTTGAGAATGACCCAATGATCAATATTATTGGGCTACTTAGTGGCCCAGGTCAATTGAATGGTCGTCAGAGGCCCGGGGCGGATCTTTCTGCAGACGTCTTACTATAGGCATATTCGCCCCCACTCACTATACTATAGAGTAGAGACGGACCCCTAGGCCCCCGCTCTGCCACAGGCAGTGTAGTGAACAAATCTGCCCATTTTTTTGCACACACCTCCCCAAGGTCCCCACCTACAATACCAGGGGGCTATTTCGTGGCCCAGGTCAATTACGTGGGCGTAAGAGCCCCGGGGCGAATCTTTTTGTAGACGTCTTGAAATCGATCGATTGGCCCCGGGGGTGTCACAGGCCGAGTTTCGGACAGTTTGGCCCAATTTTTGACTGACGTGTTGAGAATGACCCAATGATCAATATTATTGGGCTACTTAGTGGCCCAGGTCGATTGAATGGTCGTCAGAGGCCCGGGGCGGATCTCTCTGCAGACGTCTTACTATAGGCATATTCGCCCCCACTCACTATACCATAGAGTAGAGACGGACCCCTAGGCCCCCGCTCTGCACAGGCAAAGTAGTGAACAGATCGGCCCAATTTTTTGCACACACCTCCCCAAGGTCCTTACCCACAATACCGGGGGGCTATTTCGTGGCCCAGGTCAATTACATGGGCGTGAGAGCCCCGGGGCGAATCTTTTTGTAGACGTCTTGAAATCGATCGATTGGCCCCGCGGGTGTCACAGGCCGAGTTTCGGAAAGTTTGGCCCAATTTTTGACTGACGTGTTGAGAATGACCCAATGATCAATATTATTGGGCTACTTAGTGGCCCAGGTCGATTGAATGGTCGTCAGAGGCCCGGGGCGGATCTCTCTGCAGACGTCTTACTATAGGCATATTCGCCCCCACTCACTATACCATAGAGTAGAGACGGACCCCTAGGCCCCCGCTCTGCCACAGGCAAAGTAGTGAACAGATCGGCCCAATTTTTTGCACACACCTCCCCAAGGTCCTTACCCACAATACCGGGGGGCTATTTCGTGGCCCAGGTCAATTACATGGGCGTGAGAGCCCCGGGGCGAATCTTTTTGTAGACGTCTTGAAATCGATCGATTGGCCCCGGGGGTGTGACAGGCCGAGTTTTGGACAGTTTGGCCCAATTTTTGACTGACGTGTTGAGAATGACCCAATGATCAATATTATTGGGCTACTTAGTGGCCCAGGTCAATTGAATGGTCGTCAGAGGCCCGGGGCGGATCTTTCTGCAGACGTCTTACTATAGGCATATTCGCCCCCACTCACTATACTATAGAGTAGAGACGGACCCCTAGGCCCCCGCTCTGCCACAGGCAGTGTAGTGAACAAATCTGCCCATTTTTTTGCACACACCTCCCCAAGGTCCCTACCTACAATACCAGGGGGCTATTTCGTGGCCCAGGTCAATTACGTGGGCGTAAGAGCCCCGGGGCGAATCTTTTTGTAGACGTCTTGAAATCGATCGATTGGCCCCGGGGGTGTGACAGGCCGAGTTTCGGACAGTTTGGCCCAATTTTTGACTGACGTGTTGAGAATGACCCGATGATCAATATTATTGGGCTACTTAGTGGCCCAGGTCAATTGAATGGTCGTCAGAGGCCCGGGGCGGATCTCTCTGCAGACGTCTTACTATAGGCATATTCGCCCCCACTCACTATACCATAGAGTAGAGACGGACCCCTAGGCCCCCGCTCTGCCACAGGCAAAGTAGTGAACAGATCGGCCCATTTTTTTGCACACACCTCCCCAAGGTCCCCACCTACAATACCAGGGGGCTATTTCGTGGCCCAGGTCAATTACGTGGGCGTAAGAGCCCCGGGGCGAATCTTTTTGTAGACGTCTTGAAATCGATCGATTGGCCCCGGGGGTGTGACAGGCCGAGTTTCGGACAGTTTGGCCCAATTTTTGACTGACGTGTTGAGAATGACCCGATGATCAATATTATTGGGCTACTTAGTGGCCCAGGTCAATTGAATGGTCGTCAGAGGCCCGGGGCGGATCTCTCTGCAGACGTCTTACTATAGGCATATTCGCCCCCACTCACTATACCATAGAGTAGAGACGGACCCCTAGGCCCCCGCTCTGCCACAGGCAAAGTAGTGAACAGATCGGCCCATTTTTTTGCACACACCTCCCCAAGGTCCCTACCTACAATACCAGGGGGCTATTTCGTGGCCCAGGTCAATTACGTGGGCGTAAGAGCCCCGGGGCGAATCTTTTTGTAGACGTCTTGAAATCGATCGATTGGCCCCGGGGGTGTCACAGGCCGAGTTTCGGACAGTTTGGCCCAATTTTTGACTGACGTGTTGGGAATGACCCAATGATCAATATTATTGGGCTACTTAGTGGCCCAGGTCAATTGAATGGTCGTCAGAGGCCCGGGGCGGATCTCTCTGCAGACGTCTTACTATAGGCATATTCGCCCCCACTCACTATACTATAGAGTAGAGACGGACCCCTAGGCCCCCGCTCTGCCACAGGCAGTGTAGTGAACAAATCTGCCTATTTTTTTGCACACACCTCCCCAAGGTCCCCACCTACAATACCAGGGGGCTATTTCGTGGCCCAGGTCAATTACGTGGGCGTAAGAGCCCCGGGGCGAATCTTTTTGTAGACGTCTTGAAATCGATCGATTGGCCCCGGGGGTGTCACAGGCCGAGTTTCGGACAGTTTGGCCCAATTTTTGACTGACGTGTTGAGAATGACACAATGATCAATATTATTGGGCTACTTAGTGGCCCAGGTCGATTGAATGGTCGTCAGAGGCCCGGGGCGGATCTCTCTGCAGACGTCTTACTATAGGCATATTCGCCCCCACTCACTATACCATAGAGTAGAGACGGACCCCTAGGCCCCCGCTCTGCCACAGGCAAAGTAGTGAACAGATCGGCCCAATTTTTTGCACACACCTCCCCAAGGTCCTTACCCACAATACCGGGGGGCTATTTCGTGGCCCAGGTCAATTACATGGGCGTGAGAGCCCCGGGGCGAATCTTTTTGTAGACGTCTTGAAATCGATCGATTGGCCCCGGGGGTGTGACAGGCCGAGTTTTGGACAGTTTGGCCCAATTTTTGACTGACGTGTTGAGAATGACCCAATGATCAATATTATTGGGCTACTTAGTGGCCCAGGTCAATTGAATGGTCGTCAGAGGCCCGGGGCGGATCTTTCTGCAGACGTCTTACTATAGGCATATTCGCCCCCACTCACTATACTATAGAGTAGAGACGGACCCCTAGGCCCCCGCTCTGCCACAGGCAGTGTAGTGAACAAATCTGCCCATTTTTTTGCACACACCTCCCCAAGGTCCCCACCTACAATACCAGGGGGCTATTTCGTGGCCCAGGTCAAATACGTGGGCGTAAGAGCCCCGGGGCGAATCTTTTTGTAGACGTCTTGAAATCGATCGATTGGCCCCGGGGGTGTCACAGGCCGAGTTTCGGACAGTTTGGCCCAATTTTTGACTGACGTGTTGAGAATGACCCAATGATCAATATTATTGGGCTACTTAGTGGCCCAGGTCGATTGAATGGTCGTCAGAGGCCCGGGGCGGATCTCTCTGCAGACGTCTTACTATAGGCATATTCGCCCCCACTCACTATACCATAGAGTAGAGACGGACCCCTAGGCCCCCGCTCTGCCACAGGCAAAGTAGTGAACAGATCGGCCCAATTTTTTGCACACACCTCCCCAAGGTCCTTACCCACAATACCGGGGGGCTATTTCGTGGCCCAGGTCAATTACATGGGCGTGAGAGCCCCGGGGCGAATCTTTTTGTAGACGTCTTGAAATCGATCGATTGGCCCCGCGGGTGTCACAGGCCGAGTTTCGGAAAGTTTGGCCCAATTTTTGACTGACGTGTTGAGAATGACCCAATGATCAATATTATTGGGCTACTTAGTGGCCCAGGTCGATTGAATGGTCGTCAGAGGCCCGGGGCGGATCTCTCTGCAGACGTCTTACTATAGGCATATTCGCCCCCACTCACTATACCATAGAGTAGAGACGGACCCCTAGGCCCCCGCTCTGCCACAGGCAAAGTAGTGAACAGATCGGCCCAATTTTTTGCACACACCTCCCCAAGGTCCTTACCCACAATACCGGGGGGCTATTTCGTGGCCCAGGTCAATTACATGGGCGTGAGAGCCCCGGGGCGAATCTTTTTGTAGACGTCTTGAAATCGATCGATTGGCCCCGGGGGTGTGACAGGCCGAGTTTCGGACAGTTTGGCCCAATTTTTGACTGACGTGTTGAGAATGACCCAATGATCAATATTATTGGGCTACTTAGTGGCCCAGGTCAATTGAATGGTCGTCAGAGGCCCGGGGCGGATCTTTCTGCAGACGTCTTACTATAGGCATATTCGCCCCCACTCACTATACCATAGAGTAGAGACGGACCCCTAGGCCCCCGCTCTGCCACAGGCAAAGTAGTGAACAGATCGGCCCATTTTTTTGCACACACCTCCCCAAGGTCCCTACCTACAATACCAGGGGGCTATTTCGTGGCCCAGGTCAATTACGTGGGCGTGAGAGCCCCGGGGCGAATCTTTTTGTAGACGTAGACACAGGCCGAGTTTCGGACAGTTTGGCCCATTTTTTGACTGACGTGTTGAGAATGACCCAATGATCAATCTTATTGGGCTACTTAGTGGCCCAGGTCAATTGTATGGTCTTCAGAGGCCCGGGGCGGATCTCTGTAGACGTCTCAGAGCTAGGCAGATTCACCCCCACTCACTATACTGCTGTGTATAGTCACTATAGAGAACCCACCAATAGATATATAGGCTACAAATAAAAAAATATGATCACAACAACTCCAAACTTAAAAAAACACATTAAATCTATGGTGATGCATTGACACAATGTTAGATTAACGTTGGCCCAAATCTGTAACGATGGTCACACATTAACTCAACGTTGGGTTAGCATCTATCATGTCTAGGCCTACTGACATAGTAAAATCATCAAACACGACATCATTCGAACTTCGCTTGAATGATGGACCAGCATTGAGCAAATGTTGGTTGAACGGCTCGTGTTTGCTGGCTGTTTGTTACTCTTATAGTAAATAGCGAGGCATGCTTATGTGGGCGATAATGTGTGAAAATATTGCACATTGATGCTATGTTATAATCACCTACATTATCCATCAAATATCCAAAACATCATACATTTTAAAATTAAATTAAATGCCACAAAACATGCTATAAGCAATACTTTACCAGATCAGTATAATATCCAATTGGAAATATCCAGTGTTTGGCAGTTATATGGTGTTTTTTAGGACCTCAACTAATGTGCGACTTTGGGGGCGAATCTCGGGGCGAATCGAGTCTGGCGTCTTCAAACAGAGCTAAACAACGAAAAATAACGCAATAGATCATGGCCGAGTGTTGTCGCGATCGTCCCCTTCAAGTTTGACAAAACTTTCAGGCACATTTGGGACTAGGCTGAGTGCAAGAAAGAATGCATATCTTAGTTAAAGGGACTAGCCCACGCTAAAATCATAAAAAAATAGGTGATTTTATTTTGGCTTCTTAATATGACCATGTGATGTAAACATGTTCATAGACTAGAACTGCAAAGTTTTTTTTAATTTTTCTGCTGCGCATTCACCAGTTAGACTAGATATAGAGACGAAATTCCCGTATTTCCTATTTTTGACATGGTTGTCAATAATTAGAAATCAGGAATTTCGTCTCTATATCTAGCCTAACTGGTGAATGCGCAGCAGAAAAATTAAAAAAAACTTGGCAGTTCTAGTCTATGGACATGTTTACATCATATGGTCATATCAAGAAGTCAAAATAAA
Organism: Flabesymbios commensalis; assembly: GCA_964017125.1. NCBI lineage: Eukaryota > Metazoa > Annelida > Polychaeta > Terebellida > Flabelligeridae > Flabesymbios > Flabesymbios commensalis. The sequence continues at coordinate 105,290,710 of OZ024904.1, read as the reverse complement.
ATCACCGATTTTTTGATGATTTTAGCGTGAACTCACACTCACAGGGCTGAGCAGGTGATCGTTGGTGGGGGCCGAACAGGTCAACATGCCATGTCACCCGCGACACCTCTGATGACTTATGTGTACTAGGGGGGCGAACGGGTAAGAGGCCGAACGGGAAAGGGGCCGAACAAGAAAGGGGCCGAAACGACTGGCATTCTACTCAGAGACGGCCGGGCGGCTCGTTCACCACGGCACACCACGAGACGGTTCGCCACACAGTGGGAATAGGCTTTGTAGTCCTTGGGCCAGGGGCCGAATTTTTACGATTTAGTACCAATTGGGGTGACTAAACTTTGTTGTGATTTTCAGTTAGATACATATATGAGGGGTCTAAAAAAGTATGATGGCCCTTTCAGAACGGTAGCTTAAGGGCAGTATTCTCAGTTTTAAAGAGAGGGGGGTCTCTGAACCAAAAAGTAAATATTAACTATATCTTTTCATCTATGTGTCCTACAAAAATCCATAATATATCGCTTCTGGCATAATTTGGATCAAGGAATCCGTTTTTGATGTTTTGGAAATGATCTAACCAATATTTTGCCGACAAATCCAAGATGGCCGCCAATTTTAAGCTATATTTCTTCGCTCTATGATATAACAAGTTTATTTACGTCTATGATGTTCGAATTTTTTCAAGCAAAGATTCTAGTTATGGGCAATTAATCTAGCATTAAATTAAACTTTTTTTTGTATATCTTGCAAATTTATATAAATTTAGTTCAGTTATCCAACAGACGTGTACTTTATAACACTTAAGGATGTGAGGACCGAAAACGTATTTCTATGAAATGTGTAACAATAAGGTATACATGTCCAATGTTGGTCTATATTATCTATTTTTTTCTTGGTGGAATAAAATAATACATATCTATATTTTTCCACAAATTAAAAAGAAACACAATTATAAATAAATTAATGATAACAGGGTTCATTACTTTAGACGTTTCAGATTAGATACGTTGTAATCATGGTAATAGTGGTATGTCATATGATTGGGCCAAAATTTAATACCTTCCGGGGTAACTAGAAAAAAACTACTCCAGATAGCTTCGTATGCCTTAGACATGAACAAAAATGTATGATGACCTTTTCAGAACGGTAGCTTAACCCTTAAAGCGCTGAAATATTATTGCATAAGCCATGGCAACTAAAGTGATTTTTCAATTTGAAATCATCATAAATGTCTTAGTTAGCTCTTTCCGACTCATTTCAATATACCTATGCTGTGGGTCTAAGGCCATTATAAAACAAAGTATTTCTTTCAGTGCGGGAACCGTTTCTATACGTCAGAATCTGTAGACGTCAGATTTTGACGTATAAAGACGATCCCCGTGCTGAAAGGGTTAAGGAAGTTATGAGATATTTTGTATTTCAGAGAAGAAATAACATACAATATATGTACATTCGAAATCTCGAAATTTTTGCTGCGCGTTTAAAAAGTAACATCCAAATGTAACATCCAACGAAACTGTCACATATAAATGGCTTTAGCTTTACCAGGGGTTTATAGTGTAGATTATTAAAGGCTTTAAGTTAAAATGGCAGCACATATTTGGCCATTTTGTCATTTCCTTAGGTCACATATCAATATTTCTTATGTAGGGTGTGGACCCTGGTTTAGTTGGTAAAACTGTTTGATGCAGGTTCTTCACCCTCTCTGACATCCATGTTTTGAAGAAAAAAATGTTTCTTCCCCACTCGCTTGTAAGCAATCAGTAATATTGTGAGGATACTGCATCAAGGGACTTCATGAAAACACCATGAAAGAATGAGTAGAATTTTACTTAATCGTTCATTTATATAAGGGTATACAATTCTCAAATGATAAGACTTTCAGAGGAACACCCGAAAATTTACGAATATTTTACAGGTGGAGGCTTCAGCGTTCAAATTAGCAAAGAAACCCTCTTGGTCGAATACCTGTTGACGAAGCTATTGAAGAAACCACAAACAAGGATACCCCAACCTGCAGGTTGTACCAAAAGTGTCAGCACAAAACCATCTGCAGTGAGTAAATACTACCTTAATGCTGAATCTAGAAGTACAGCCACAAAGCAGCTGTGTTATTGAAATCGACTCTCCACATAATACTCATTTAGATCTTCAGCCATCACGTGTTAAAAAAGAAGAAACTGACATCCAGTCCGTTGTAGAGCTACTGCAAACCAGTTGGACAAATCCTTTAAAAAAAAATCGATGTAATTAATCTTTCAGCTGGTACAACTGAAGAAGTAGATACGCGTATGCTGCTTCATGCAAAACATGCCGCTGAATATTAGACCTACAATGATGTTGCTCTTGTGGCAGATGCCACTGATATCTTCATTATTAGCCTTATATTTAGCATTATCATACAGTGTCCTTTATATATGCAAAGTGGTACTAAACTTCGACAGAGATTGATAGATATTACCTTATAGGACTACATTTATAATGTTACATTTATAGGGCTACAATTTTACACAGGATGCGACACCATAAGTTCCTTTTCGGGTCAAGGTATTAAGCTTGGTGCATGTACACTGCTCATAAACAATCACAAATTTAGAGATGCATTGGCAAATCTTGGTTGAAACTGGGCACTGTCACCAGATCTCTATGACGCACTCCAAGAGTTCACATGCCGTTTATATTGTCCAAGATCATTAGCGTGTGATATAAAAATTTCCAGGGATAAGAAGGGCATCATGCGGAGATAGCTATATACCAGCATGCCAAATATCAAGCAGGCATATGTCACAGGAGTTTGGTTATCTGTCCTGATATCCCTCGTCCTGATGATGATCGCGGCTGGATTTTCGATGCTTAAGATAAAAACTTGAATGCATATCTAGTTCCAGATGCTGTGCTAAATCTCCTCTCGTGTAGTCCTACTTGTAAGCGTATTTGTAAACTGCCAGTGTCAATGTGTTGAAAATAGATTAAAATGTACAAATGCAGAACTGTATAAACATATAAGATGAAAAGGCACTCTTCGGATGATGACACAGATGATGATAAATTATAATACTAAACACCCAAATTTCTAGTGTGATAGATTGAAAAGTTCGTTCAACGACGTGTTCACACTTTAAACAAAGACAAATGCAATTAAGGGCATATTCACCATTGCATTGACAGCTTGTGTGTAAATATATATAGTGTATCACATGATTGGATCACATAGCTAAGTAGTAGGCCTACATGTCGATTTTTACATGTACTGTACACCATAATACTGTAGTTTTTTTTCAGAGCTGAATGGTTGTAATGATTAGGGTAGCATGTTTATTTCATTTATTTTATCGACATCTTAATTTGATTTTAACTTAGTTCTGATTTAACACTAAAAAAGAACAGTTGGTTTCTGTTCTGTTTTAAAACGTAAACAATGATCAAGCTGAAAAAGAACATTCTTTATGATCATCATTACTGCTGAATTCAGATATATACAGGTGAAACGGATTTAATGCATTACGCTGAAAGCAAAGAACTATACCTTGTTATCCTATTCAAACTACTATATCGAGCTACCATGGCTACTCAGGTATATACTATTTTGATAAATAATAAAGTTGATAAATAACTACTATGCTACAGATTCATGATAACAACCGAAGAAATATATACTAATATTACCATGATTACAGTGTATCTAAGCTAAAACGTCTAAAAAAATGAACCCTGCTATCAATAATTTATTTATAATTACATTTTCTTTTTAATTCGTGGAAAAATATGAATATTTGTTATTTGATTCCACCAAGAAAAGAATAATAATATCAACAAACGTTGAACATAAAATAAAAGGCCGTATCGTTACCGTTTTGAAAAGGCCATCATACATTTGTGTTCATGTGTAAGGCATACAAAACCATTTAGAGTAGTTTTTTCTAGTCACCCCGAATGGTACTAAATATTGGTCTGATTCAATCACATAATTATGATAACAACAACAAAATAGCATACCACTATTAATATGATTACAGTGTATCTAAATCGAAAACGTCTAAAGAAATGAACCATACATGCTATCATTAATTTATTTATAATTAGTGTTTCTTTTTAATTTTGTTGGAAAAATATAAATATTTATTTGATTCCACCAAGAATAAAATAAATAATATAGACAAATATTAGACATGTATGCCTTATTGTGACACATTTCATTGAGATACGCTTTCGGTTCGCACAACAAGTGCTATGAAGCACGCGTTTGTTGGATAACTAAACTGCTTTTATATTTACAAGATATACAAAAAAATAGTTTTATTTAATAATAGTTTGATTGTCTGACCAGAATATTTACATACAAATTTTCGAACATTATATAGACATAAATAAACCAGTTATGCCATAGAGTTAAAAAATACAGCTTGAAATTGGCTGCCATCTTGCATTTGTCGGCGAAATATTGGTTAAATCATTTCCAAAACATCAAAAACGTATTCCTTGGCCCGAATTATGTCAGAAACGATGTATTATGGATTTTTGTAGGACTAATAGATGAAAAGATATAATTAATAATAACTTTTTGATTCCGAGACACCCCCCCCCCTCTTCAAAACAGAAATTACTGCCCTTAAGCTACCGTTCTGAAAAGGCCATCATACATTTTTAGACCCCTCATATATTTATCTAACTGAAAATCACAATAAAGTTTAGTCACCCCAATTGGTACTAAATTTTGGTCTGGCCTAAGGACTATTGTGTATTCGGCAGACGCTTGTATTCGGCAGACGGCAGACGCGACAGGCAGACGCAGACGGAAGACACAGACGTTCGTATAGCAGATTCAGACTTTGAAATCTCGAAAGTTTTGAAGTCTTTTCGAAGTTGCTTTGCATCTCTAGGCCTTGAAAATTACTCCCCCACTGGATCCCCTACCATCCTAGGAGACCCTGCCTTCCCAGCAAACACGACACATTGAAACAATGTTGGTTTAATGATGGTCTATCGTCTTCGACGATGGCCCCGTATTAAACCAACATTGTTTCAATGTGTCGTGTTTGCTGGGTAATTACTGCACTTCTAGGATGTTTACTATTGTCATTTTCATATAGGCCTACTACAAGCCACAAATTGTTGTCGCATATTCTTGACTTGTAGTGAATGGATATGACTTTAAATGGGTGGCTGGCAAATGAAAAACAATATATTCCGGCATAGAATTATTATAATGTATGTATTCAAACAAAAAGGACTAAAGGTCTAATTCGAAAATAGACAACACGACTGACAACAGTTAGTGACAGTATACAACAGACGTGTATCATGTCTCGTAGATGCACACTATACCTACCCTTATGACATTACCGCAAGGCTCTGACACAGTTACCTCCATTTTGAAATGTAATAGTTCTAATACGATCAAAAGTTTACGCCTGCTGAAGATGGCCTAGTTTTCGTAGGCACTTGAAATATTCGTCTCAATTTCATGGCATCCGAGTTCTTTGGTAGGCAGCGCGAGTGTCGTTGTTACACAGCTGGCTGTGGAAACAAAATGGCAGTCAGTGTGACTGGGCCTCGCGCAGCAAATGAGTTAGGCGGCCTAGTCATACTGGGTACACCATACCCTGCAAACACGAGACATCCACACCAATTCCGCATCTTGTCTGCTGGGTACAGACCTTGGCCTACTGATAAGAACACAAGGAATGTGAAATATCCCTGCAAGCACACGTCGACCCGATTAGGATTGAAATTGGGCCAGCATGGTAGACAGTTTGCTTGATATTGGGGTGGCGTCGCAGACGGTGGACCAACATCACACCAGCACCAGCACCAGATCCTGAAATAAGAACAAAGTTTCCTCGTGCTTTTTGTTTTGATATGTAGGCCTTTAATTTAGGATTTGCAACGGCCTTTATAATAAGAATACGTTTAGTGACATACTTAATTTTTTTTTTTTGGGGGGGGGGCAGTAAAAACAGATGCGGAGGGTGGTGACAATGGATTCGCCTGTTAGTCCAGGAATTTTAGGCATTTTTAAGGGCAAAGATGGAAAAAAATAATATAAAGCTGAAAATTTCAGGAGTTATTGAGATGGTCAGCATTAATGACCTGTCGAAAGTCCCAAAGTTTCCCAGGAGCGGAACATCGTTTTTTTGGCGAAAATCCAAAATGGCCGCCAGAGACCATAAAAAAATTGTAACATACGAAGAATTTAACATATAGTCCTTTGTAATACCTCTTTTTCACTTATTTTTTCCCAGAGAACTCATTTCAGGTCTTCTTTTTAAGTCTTAGAGCCTCAATCTACGTTTTGATATTAACAAATTCCTTGTCATTCTATTGTTTATGCATGCACTTCCACCCTGTCTCATTGCACCATTTAAATGCCGCTAAATCATCTGTAAGCATTGGTTTTTAAATCTCCATTGAGGAAAACCTTTTTATCCATCAATTTTTAATCCAGCATAGATTTACCTTTCTTGATCACCCTGTTCTTCCTTGGCATCTCGATTGTCGAGAGAGAAGATGATTCTAGGCTTTGTGACTCATTAATGAAGTCAGAACCGCCACTTAGCCCACTTTCTCAATCTGACATAATTTTCTCCAACTCTAAATACTTGTTACAATAGAAAATTACTTCCCATCCCCAAATCTCAACCATCTTTAAAGCTAGCTATCCTGTTGCTGCTTGCTGGTGACGTAAGCCTAAACCCTGGGCCTAGCACCTGCAGTACCGACAGGGTGAGATTAGCAACATTAAATGCAAGATCAATGAAAAATTAAGCAGCCTCATTAGCAGATATGGTAAGCAGTAAAAAAATTGACATTCTCGCTATCACAGAGACATGGTTAAAACCGTCTGACACTCTTTCATGCCTATCTGACCTTACTCCCCTAGGATTTTCTCTTTTACATAAACCTAGAACTCATGGAAGAGGGGATGGGGTAGGTTTTCTTATCTCAAATGAATTCAAGGTAACAGACTACACCATTCCATCTTTTTCAACATTTGAATGCATATGTTTGAAAGTTTCTGGCAGTTCATTTGAAGGTTTAGTACTTTGTATGTACCATCCTGAACCTTCGCATTCTGACACTTTCTACCAGGAATTCCAGGAATTGTTGGAATTACTCATACCTCTAGCAACTGAGTTTTATATACTTGGTGATTTGCAAAGTCTCACTACTACTAAATTTTGCGGTATTCTTGAATCTTTTGATCTCGAGCAACATGAAAATTTTCCGACACACATACATGGACACTGGCTTGACTTACTTATCACTAGGACGTCCTGCCCAGCAGTTAGATCCGTCTTAGCCTGTGATGGGCTTTCCGATCATTTTTTAGTTCTTCTGGAACTAGAATTTCCTAGACCGAAGTGTGTTAAAAAGAAAATTCCTTTTAGGCGAATTAACGAAATTGATCTAGATAATCTAAAAAATGACATTTTGAACTCAGATTTAAAAACTAAACCTGAAAAAGAACTTCCAAAACTCTGTAAACAATATGATACCATTCTCCAAACTATTTTAAACAAGCATGCTCCACTACTCACTAAAACTGTTTCGGAAAGACCCCCTACCCCTTGGATGACACAAGAAATATTAAAAGCAAAAGTTCGACGACGTCGCTTGAAAAGAGCTTGGCGCAGAACCCGTTACAGACACGATAGATCACGTTACAGAGTTCAGTGCAATCTGTGCAATAGAATTATGGAGAAAGCAAAATCAAATTTTAATGCTAAAGTCATATTAGAAAATTCTGAAGATCCAAAGAAGCTCCGGATATCTATAAACAACATCCTTCATAGATTTCCTGCTCCCTCTTTGCCTGAGAATTTATCACTCAAGACAATTTGTGAAAAATTCTCAAACTTTTTTGTTGATAAAATTACTATTATTCGCTCAAAATTTCCAGACGATAATGAAACGTGCATCCCTTGTACGACATAAATTGCTTAATAAATACTTTGACTTTGTCAACAGAAGCAGAGATCAAGAAATTAATCATGAAATCAAAACGTACCTCAAGTGATCTTGATCCATTTCCTACTAGCTTGCTGAAGGATTGTCTCGACGTCCTAATTGAACCGATCACTAGTATCATCAATAAATCTCTCCAAGAGGGCGTTTTTTCGGACCAGTTCAAAAAAGCATATATTAGACCTTTGCTAAAAAAACAACTCTAGATAAAAATAAACTAAAAAATTACCGTCCAGTTTTAAACCTCAGTTTTATATCAAAGATATTGGAGAAAGTTGTTCCATCTCGCCTACTTTACCACATGGAATCGAATTCGATGTCCAATAATTTGCAATCAGCATACAAGAAATTCCACTCCACTGAATCAGCTCTTTTAAAGGTCGAAAACGATGTTTTACTCAATATGGAGAAGGGCAGAGTGACAGCACTCACCCTCCTTGACCTATCGGCTGCTTTTGACACAATTGACCACCTCACGCTAATTCGCCGCTTGTCATCATGGTATGGAATTTCTGGTACAGCTCCTGACTGGTTTACATCGTACTTGAGCAACCGATGTCAACAGGTGAAAATTCACGATTCTATTTCCGAAGCGGTTTATATATCTTTCGGTGTACCCCAGGGCTCTGTCCTTGGACCTATACTTTTTACTCTATGTACTGCTCCCCTCAGTCACGTCATCGCTGAGCATGATGTAGAACACCATCTTTATGCCGATGACACACAAATTTATATATCTCTATCGGGTTCTGAAGCTTCAGAATCCCTTACTGATTTAAAATCCTATGTTACGGGTGTTTTCACTTGGATGACAAATTCGAAGCTAAAGCTAAATCCAAGTAAAACCAAGTTTATCATCTTCGGTTCTAAAAAACAAAGAGAAAAGTTCAAAGATCTATTCCCTATATTATTACTTGACCATGACACACTTCCTAAAGCATTCGTTAGAAATTTGGGATTCATTTTTGATTGTGATTTTAACATCAAAGGACAAATCTCTCAGACTTGCAAAATATGCTTCTATCACATCCGTGACTTTCGGCGTATTAGGAAGTACCTTAGCCCTGGAGCTGCAAAATCTGTTGCATGTGCTCTAGTCACTAGTCATCTTGACTATTGCAATTCCCTTTTGTACAATCTTCCTGACCGGGACATTGGAAGATTGCAGACGGTACAAAATTGTCTGGCTCGTGTAGTCTGTAAAGCTTCTCATTTTAGCAGATCTAAGCCTCTCTTAAATTTGCTTCATTGGCTACCAGTAAAATACCGCATACGCTTTAAACTATGTACCATCACTTTTAAAGCCTTCCTTTTTCACCAACATACATATCTCTTTATTTATTTAGTACCACTTCAAAATTCAAGACTGCTTAGATCATCCAACACAAATATGTCAACTGTTCCACGTTTTCGAACAAAATGGGGCTCAAGGGCTTTTGCAGTTGCGGTTAATTTGAGAACTACGAGTACAGTCACCTCATTTAAAAAAATGCTGAAGATTTTTCTTTCCGATTCGGCTTCCCCCCCCCCCTAATTCCTCGGGGATTCGGCGCCCAGTTGACGACTTACGCTTTAACTCTCGACATTGAGCTGGTTTCGATTTGGATTCTGCGCCTCTGAGCTCGCATCTCCGAGGATTTAGGCGCTATAGAAGTTACCGAATTGAATTGAATTCGTGTTTTGTTTGCAAAAATCCAAAATGGCCGCCTGATACAATACTGAAATTGTAACATTTGAAGAAATTCAAATATATTCCTTTGTCATATCGTTTTCCATCATAATTTTTCACGAAAAGCCTAATTCTGGTCCCATTCTAACATTGCAAAGATTCTGCCATTGCACAATTTAAAATGACCGCCGTTGGAGAAGAAGAACAATTTCAGAAATTATGTCATTTTTGTCTACATATTTGTTGCTTTGGAAACGTAGTGGCAGTGGAAAGTATTTCTGTAATCAAGAATGGTTTAATCCAGTAAATTTCCTCGGTGTTGCTCCAGCCTTTGGTGTGATTATACTGATGATTAATTAAAAAGCATGAAGTTGTTTAAAATACGGTGACAAGAGGGTAGGCCTACGTTGTGCCAGTGTGCATGTCACAACAACTTTCCACACCAAGACGGCTCGACATTTCCCTGACGTTTATTTTTCAGCATTAAAAATCCTTTAACAATTCAGTATATTTTCAAAGGTAATATTTAATAAATTAAATAATGCTTGTACATTTGTATCTGCTATTACTAAATATAATATTATTTCGTCATAACAGATACACGGGAAGCAGGGACCCAATAAATATAACTCACAAAAAAATCAACTTATCTGACAAAACAAACATCAGAAACCAGACACCAATCAGATATAAAAAAGGCGTTTTTAGAATCCTGGCAGGGTCGGATGTTTGTCATCGAGGTTGTGCATATACAGTGCTCTAAAATTTTCAAAGGCCTGGAGTGTGCAGTGAGGTTTGTGGCACTGTGCACTATAAAGACCCCTTGAAGTTACTCGATAAGAGTAGGAAAAAAACTTTTAAAACAAATTGAGATTGGAAGCAAACAATTGGAATTCATTTTTACGAACAGGTGTTCAGTGTGGTGACTGACAAATATCTGTTGAACGGGTCAGTGTAATAGCGGGCATTGTAGTTTTGTGTATGAAAAAAACTACTGTGTTATAATTAAACACAGTCAGGTTTATCTAATAATGACGAACTGCCATTTTAATTTGACAGATTTTTAGTTAAAATTTAAAAACAATATATATAATGTCAATAAAATAATTCATGTATATAGGCATATTACATAATATGGTGGTCATATTGACAAATCACGGCCATTTTGATTTAATGATTGTCTCAGTGCCCTCAGGTGCATACACAGACCAATTTTGGTGCCGTTATCACGATTGATAGATTGATATGGTATATTACATGTGTATATATCCCACTGAGGTTTTAAGATATAGACCAACCAAGCTAAACCACACTACAAAATATTTGTAATATATTGCTTTACGTTGCTTTCTGCACAATCATGGCAATATCTCGAAAAAAGGAAGGGACTACGCCCTACTCTTATCGAATAACTTCAAGGGGTCTTTATTGTACACAGTGCCACAAACATCACTACACACTCCAGGCCTTTGAAAAGTTTGGAACACTGTATATGCACAACCTCGATAACAAACACTCGACCCTACCAGGATTCGAGCCCAGTAACTCTGAGTTTCAAGCCACAGTCGGATCGAATGAGCCATCGGGATGAAACATAATTTCAAACACAAAGCAAACCTATTCGTGTTCCTATTAATGTTGCATCAAATGTACGTCAACATGATACCTTGCATTGGACCATTATGCCCGCGTGTAAGATCTTGCCTAGGACCCTGCGGGTCTGGGTGTGAGTGCTTGCCTAGGACCCTGCAAGCTCCAGTGTATGACCTTGCCCAGTACGAGCCTGCTCGGGTGTGAGTCCTTGCCTAGGACCTTGCAGGCACGGGTGTGGGTCTTTGCTTAAGATCATGCGGGTTCACGGTAAATCCTTACCTATGACTTGTAAGGTCGGGTTTGAGACCTTGTCAGGACGCTGCGGGCTCGGGTGCGGGTCCTTAACAAAGACCATGCGCACCTGGGGTGAATCCTTGCATATGACCTCCAGGCTCGTGTGTGAATCCTTGCCTAGGAACTGTAGGGTCAGGTGTTAGACCTTGCTCAGGACCTTGTGCACCAGAATGTGGGTGCTTGCTTAGGACACTACCGGCTTGGGTGTGATTCCTTGCCTATGACCCTGTGGACTCGAGTGTGAGTCCTTGCTTAGAACCCCAGCTGAAGCAGTAGTAGATCACATTTATCACTGACATATCTACAATAGTTGTACAATAGTTGCATAGGAACAGATTACCACCAACAGGCTGGAGATGGTAACTTTTAAATGAAAACATGTAACCAGTTTTCACTGGGCTTGATGCAGCACCTCCCAAATTAATGAAAATGATTAGGTGTGGTTACAAAAGCTGGTTGCATGTTTCGATGCAGCAGGTGTGCGAGGTACACAAGCTGAATGGGAACTGGGTCCAGTAAGTCATCGCGAATTAATAAAATTCAGGTTGATGATTAGGAAAAAAATGGCACAAGTCTCAGACTAACGTTGTTTCATTGATTGAATATGATGTTTTGGGTATTATTTATTATGAAAGAAATACATTAAAATGTGTACTACATATTTACTTTAGATATAGAGCTATTTGTTTGTCACTAAGTATTCGTAATCTATAGATTTAAAAGTGTATATGTATCTCAAATACGAATGGCAATATACTTGCTCCCAATCAAACCTCAAATGGCGGCCATCTTGGATTTATTCTTTAACGAAACATTACAAGTTACTAATAGCTTCATGAATGAATTCAGCATTAAAAACCATGTGAAAATGAGGTATTACAATAAAATATATGTCAAATAGTTCAGGAATTACAACTTCAACATAGCTCTTGGCGGCCATTTTGAATTTTGCCAAAAAAAAGGATATTCCGCTCAGGGAAAACGTTGGGATTTTTTACAGGTATTAAAGGAATACATACTGGTAATTAAAAAGCTTAGATGTATCTTAAATAAGAATGACAATAGACTTGCTCCCAATCAAAATTCAAATGGCGGCCATCTTGGATTTATTCTTTAACGAAACCTCAAAAGTTACTAATAGCTTCAGAACTGAATTCAGCATTAAAAATCGTGTGAAAATGAGGTATTACTTTAAAATATATGTCAAATAGTTCAGGAATTACGATTTCAACATGGCACTCGGCGGCCATTTTGAATTTTATATTTTTACAGGTAATAAAGGAGGACATTCTGAACACTTCTCGAAATTTTCAGCTTTATATTATTTTTTTCCATTTAAAAACCTAAAAGTCCTGGACTATGTAGACTTCCAGATAATCTGATGTCCATACAATCATGGGACGTTGACCGAATGCTGGGTCAGCGTCGTTGGGCAATGGTTCAACATTAAACCAATGTTGAATTAT